>JBBPTJ010000175.1:8573-20353 GCA_038094035.1 Pulveroboletus aff. ridleyi
ACCCCCTTAGTCAACATACATCGTTCCCATTGACTCAGACATGAAGGACATTTCGATCTCTTCTTATCGGAGCTCTCGAAAAGTCGCATATCCGAAGAAGCGTCCTTCCCCGACGGGCGTCTTCAAAATTCACAAGACTCCAGGTGCCCCCCTTGTCGCAAGTCACAAATCCCCATACTCTGCCAAGGCTGCTTTATTCCAACAGCGTCAACGCGACGCGCAAATCGCCGCTCTCAGACGGCAGGGAGTCCTCCTGGAGGAAGAGTACCGCGACGATATCCGGTACTACATGCATGAAATGGAGGTGGGGTTCGTCTAAATGCAACTGATTGTACGATGCTGATGCCTCCTTCAATAAATAGAAGTATACCATGTCGTCCGCGCAATCCATGGATCAACAACCTGAAATACGGTGGCACATGCGCCCTTGCCTGGTTGATTTTCTTGTCGAGATCCATTTTGCGTTTCGCCTTCGCCCAGAGACTCTTTATCTCACCCTCAATATAGTCGATCGCTACGTGTCTCGCCGGATCGTGTATATCAAGCACTATCAACTCGTCGGATGCGCTGCACTATGGATCGCGGCCAAGTTCGAAGACGCAAAGGATCGTGTACCAACAGTTCAAGAGCTCGCGCAGATTTGTCGGGAAACATACGATGAATCAGCCTTCATCCAGATGGAGGGTCACGTACTTGCGACAATTCAGTGGACTCTTGGTCACCCCACAGCCGAGGCTTGGCTTCGTTTAATGTGTTGCGATCCTTTCGTCGAGGAAGAGAAGGTCCAACATGTTGCACGTTTTCTTATGGAGATCACACTTTTCTACCGCGAATTCATTAAATATCCTCCTTCATCGATAGCGCTGGGTGCGTTGACGCTTGCGCGATTTCTCTGTGGCAAGCCTCGGCGCCTCTTTGAGGAGACAGAAGAATGTCAAGAAATTGTCGAACTCCTGGATAACCGCCTTGCCAAGCGTGTCGATGATCTCTCCGAGACCCTGGTGAAGAAATACTCCTACGCCTTCTACTCAAAGGCTGCTACCTTCGTTGTTCAGTACTATCTTCAAGGCGGTCGTTATGATCGACAGCAAATCATCACCTTTCCCGTCACACCGAAGCGTTCCACGTTGCTGTCTGGCACGAGTACGCCAATGAGTGTCACTACAACTATATCGGACGTCTCAGACGACTTCCCTCTGACCCCTACGAGCCCTTCGTCATTCTCCTCGGATCCATTCTCAAGCTCGTTCCTATCTGAAGATGACAAGGAGAACCTCCCTGCCACGTTTGAGCTCTCCGTCAACAAACAGCGTATCGAAGTGCCTCCAGAACATTATCTTCCCCACGGGTTTGTTGCCTATAGTCGCCCTGCACTCCACAACCTCAATGGCTCGCCTCGAGCAGCCGCTGTCGCATAGCGCGCACGATTCCCCCGACGCAGTCTTCACAGCTCTCAAAATGTAATACCACCTACACGCTCAGCTACTTGTGCACTGTTTCTACCACCCATCATCCATGCATCACCCTTTGCAATATTCACCTTTCCGTCCTCATTCCACCAGTCACCGACAAGCTATCTCGGAGTATGAGGCCAAGTCAGCGCACCTAGCTGTGTCAAACCACGCGATGCATGATGATTCCTCGCTCCCTCTGCGAACAATCGCCTTCACGTTGTGTCGACTCTGCCAATCAATGTGCAATCATACCAACTCATTCCGATCCCTGTTACTCTATGCATACATCATCCGTCACATCACTCACTCTCTTAAAATCATTCGCAGCATTCCCCACGTGACGAGGTCGACAGATTTCCCCCATTCACTGTCAGTCGCATTCGTTCTATATTATTCTTCACTTTATCATTCCGTTCACATCTCACTCCTTGTCGACCGCTTACTCGTTACGTGTGGTTTCCTGCATCGGTTTGTCTTCGGCCCTTGACTAACCGTATAGCTTTCACTGTGCCTACTTTAATTTAGCTTTCCGCTCACTTGTCACACATTCCATCTCGTCAATGTTGCAGCATCCCCCGCATCTCCTACCCAATTGAACAATGTTTTTACCATACTGTGTCTGCAATCTCAAGGGCTAACTACCAGGTTTTGCGTGTCTCAGGGCAAACTGTTCGGTGTCGTTTCCTGATTGGAGCACATGCAAGGGTGACCATGACAATACACAGCACGAGACCCTTATGGAGCCCTGGATGACTGTCATACCGTTCGCGCATGTGCGTACCAGGTTCATGTAAATTTTCTTGAAAAAGATTCCACGTCACGACCGATTACTGGTCCCGGGCCACAGTTGTACACCTTTCATTGTGGAACACTTCATTCAGTCATCCCCACTCCGCCTCAAAGCCTCCTAGGTACTCAAAACCCGTCATAGAACTCCGATCGGCTGTAGACGATGTTCATCACGACACGTACATGCATCGCTTGGTGTTACATGGATGGTGCGCAAATGTTGTGCAGCGTCAAGGAACAGGAACATCTCTATTCTAGGATCCATGTGCCTTCGCTCTTCCTAATACCTACCGGCCGCTTCTCATTCAGGCTAATGCGACCGGCGTTGAGAATCGCTGTTGTAAGTACGGTGTTTGCAATTGTTGGATACCCGCTTGCATCAAAGTCACCTGGCTTCGCCAAGCGGGCATTCACTGCGCGTGCGGCGTCGACGAACTTTTCGATCGATATATACCCATACCCCCGTTGCCCGTCAAAGTGACCGGTTTCAGACGGAGAGTATTTTATACTAACCGTCTAAGCATCAACAGGCCTCAGCAGACAAGTCCAATCGCGACATACTAAAATGGATTGTACCACGTCTTCCCCGTTTCGTCCACAGTGGTATCATAACCTCGGTGAGCTTGATCGACGTTGATATCCCCCTGAAACATACGACGACCGGCGTATTAGATAGTGACAGAGTATCGTCGTACCCACCTTTTCCCCCATGTAGTACCAATGCTGAGCCGAATGAATACCGGCTTTCAGAGGCGCAGTCCAAGACGCGGTGTACACTGCGGTCCCTTTGTGTCTTGTGCTGGTAATAGATTGCCAATCAACAAGTAATGTTATGGTGTCTTCTGTTTGTGGGACGCAGTTGTAGGGTTCCCCTGTAGCTATGCCGGTGGCAGCACTCGCAACAACTCGCGTCGGTACAGCCTTGTCTTGCAAAATCCAGCAGCAAATATCAATGTGATGCGAAGAGAGATAGTAACTAAAGAGAAACCGGATCATCGTCACGAGTGCTTTGGTGCAAAGATACCCATTCACCTAATATCTGAGTCTTTACCGGCCCATGCCTTGAAGGTCTCCAGCTGACTCTTCGGTTGACTCATCCACGCGCTGAAAAAGTTGAATTCTCCAAGGGTCTGTGCCCTTGCCTTGGCATCACTGTAAACGGGATCGAAACGTTTGTGGTGCTCAACGAAACAGACAACGTTGTACTTCCGAGCGGCCTCGATGAGCTCGTTGTGATGAGACAAGAGCTGAGTTGCCGGTTTGGTAACTAGGACGTGAATACCGCGTTCGATTGCATACAGACTGATGGGGTAGTGAGTACCTAAGTGATTAGAATCGTCATGACCGGCGACCCTCCAGAGCTCGAGCGAAAACGAACTGTCTGGAGTAAAGATGACCACGGCGTCACCGGGAGACATCCTGCCGATCGCCTGCTTGTCTGGGATAGAAATTCGAGAGTTGCATAACACGATCATGACTGGACTACGGACATGCTTCCGGGTCGACTTTACCTTCCTTGGGGAATTCATCGAATCTGTAGCAATAGTGTCAGGGACTGCCAGAGTGGTAATCACAATGCCTACGATGTGTCCATGTCTTTGTATACGTTGGCTATATTCTCTTGAAGATGCCTCCGGATCTGGGGAAACTTGGACCCGTTGACGCCAACCATTCCGAGTGTGTTGACCTGGCGCGACCATATGAGACTACATGAGCGGGTGGATCAGCCGACGACTGCGCACCTTGCCCACTCTCCGAAGGTCGAACATCGTCAGACCAACCACCTGGTATGTGTCACGATAAAGTAAGGAGGCACAGGATGGCTGGACGAACGCCGATCTAAAAGTGCGACTGATGGATCACCAAGATGGTGTGCCAGACGAGGGTCGGCCCACCTTCTTATCCGATGTGGAGGCTCCTTGGCCCGTCCATCCTGTCGTATACTCACCCTGTGCCGGATCATGGATGATCATCAGCGAATGTGCCATGCTGTCAAGCACACTGGCGTACCGTGCCACCTTTGGGGAGAAAGGTGGTCAGTAGGTGAAGATGGATCATCATTGACCTACACATCAAAACATTGAGCTTTTCGAGGGCTGCCATGTCGAATGCTGCAAAGTGGAAAGCGTGAGATGTCGGACAGTGGGCGGCTGATCGCGCTGACTCTGGACTATCTGCACCTCTCCGGCGTGCAGTAACAAGAGCTCGTCTGACCCTGGTTGTCTGCCTGGCCGATGCAAGCATGCATCCAGACTGAGCATGACATCGCCACTGACACGCTTTTCTGATGTCACCCTGAATGGCGAGCGCACCCGCAGCTTTGGAACGACCTGCGCAGCACCCAGAACCCGCCTGGCCGCCAACCGGCTGCTCAACTTAGCTTAGCTCCATAAACTCGCCTTACACACCGATCGGCGTGTCCTGCACGTTTTCTCGTCAGTTTCATTCTCGCCTCTTTCCACTTTTGATTCATCCTTGGCCACCCGTTTACCTGACGTTTCCCATCCCGTCCAGCCTTTGAGGCATATCCGTCCTGGTTGTCTCGCCCTTACTATTCACACCCCATCCTGGCTGGCCATCACTCACATGCAGCCAGTCTCTACTCTGACAGACTCTGGCTTCGTTCCCAGGAAAGAGTTCATTCGCGACCAGCGCACGACCTCGGATTTCTCCCTACTAGCCATTTCCGGTTCAAGTTTCATCAGGCTTTACTCCTTCTCGCTCGAGGTCATCGCAGACTTGCGCCGTCTCTTTGATCACTTCTACCTCAACGCCGCTTGTCGCGAGGACTCGACCCACAAGTTGTGCGAGTTCCAACTTCACGGCAAACCTTGGGCTTCCCCAAAGAGCGCACGCACGGAACGTATCCTCCTCGACGTCCTTGCCGTTATTTATAGGCATAGTTATACCATTCTCTCTACTATCGACTACGGTCGCGAACGCGATGATCGTTTAGCAATTTCTTTCTCCCGGCTGTCTGTACCGTCATTGCCAGTTCCACCACATTCTCCAATCCCTGCTGGTTCTGGGAGCAATCTCTCTCACGGCACTGGTGGTAAGCATGAGAGGAAGATGCCCTTTGCAATATCTTTCATCTCCAGCACCGTCATGCGTGTCATATACCCTCCCTTGAACTCTACTCCGGCCATTCTGCAGGCAGTTCGTACCTCTTGGCCGAGAGGCGTTGTATCAGAGAAGAAGGTCGGGGACGCAGCATACGAGTTCAGGCTCAAGGGATACAGTTGTGTGTATACAACGTATTTCTCATATGCCTGCTACCAACTCAGTTTCCTCAGGGTTCAACGAGGATACGTTTGCAACCGACTCACTCCATCAAATTCTCTCTCTCTTGACTTCTCTCGATGGTCACGCCTGTACAATGGTTGCCTCCCTTTCCATCTGTGGTCGGTCACGAGTGAAAGATTTGTGGGTTTTTATCGGACCTGGATCATCGGACATATATGATCAATATTGGCCAGAATCACCCGTTAGCCATTCTGGGTCTATGCTGGATGTTCGGCGATCCAACAGGACATCTACACCTGAACCCGGGCACAACCCCGATGTAGGTGTTATCCCAACGTCGTCGCACAGACGAATAGCAACAGCTCCCCAGCATTTGCTAACACCCCCGTGTGGTCCGTCTGCTTCTCATCATGTGCGGGCGGCCACCGAGACCAATGGCCTTCCGACGTTGTTTCCCACTTCACTACCACCTTCATCTCCACACGCGGCGCCTAGTATTGGTATGCGTAAACCTGCCCCAAGGGCTCAAGTTCCCGTCTCTGTTGACTTTGATGCACACGACGATGACGAACCTGATCGGTACCGTACCTCCCTGCCTAGTGCGGTGCCAAGTAGTTGTGAGAATATGACTGGGGTCGGGACACTCAATCGAAACAGATTCATCTCTAGACTCGCCTATCCTCTGAATTCTGGAGAGTCGCTGGTGCCCAAATATGATGATGAAGAGACCGTTCACTCACCTCCGGAACGACACACGGACAATGGATCGAGATCACCATCTCCACATCGTCGCATCAGTGTCGTGCGACCGGTATCGGCGCGCTCGAAGACTCCACCTTTGCACACTCCGCATTCACGGGATTCTCATACTCTTTCACCGCCACCAAGCGGGTCCTTGATGGGTACGCCTCGAGCACAAGACTTTGCGTTAGGGGAAAATTCAACACTTCTTAGCCCGGGAATGTTCCGCATACGAGATTCGGCTTTTTCTTCTAATTCTGTTGACACTGGGTCTTGCGATGTTCCCATCAGATGGACGGGGTTGGGTAAGCCAGAAGGTATCGAGAATATCGAAGAAGAGCAAGAGCTGTCTACTGAGGAGCCCAAACCCCACCCTATGTTGCACACCCCAATGATACCTGGGAGTTGGTCGTCGACGGAAGAAGAAGCATCCGGAGCCAATGATTCTTCGAAGACGGATGAGAGTACTGTTCGCCCTGAACACGGCAGGCATCCTGACCGCTCTTTACACGATGTTGATGTACGGGTTGGCTTACCTGAACTCGTGCGCGATGCGGCCGTACGCAAGAGCGAGGCTGGAACGATAGGGATGATAGCGTCTCGATCGCCTCCTCCTCCCATACCTATCCCGTCGGGGGGTGGCCCCAGAAAGTCAAAGGGGAGCTCTAGCGCGCCGACGTCGCCGACAAAAACGGGCAGTCGGAGTGGCAGCGGCAACGGCTGGGTCTTAGTCAATGTGGAAGGCAAAGAACACGTTAACGGACACTCATCCACACCCCTCGCGAGTCCCACTATAGCGATCCAGGATCGTGCTCGCAAGGTATCGCATATGAATGGGAAGTCGCCTGCGCCGACGACGGACAGAACCATTGTTGTCATTGACACCAAGGACGGCAAGAGTGCAAGAGTGCGCGGTGGCGGGTCAGGTTTACGCCGTCTCCTATCGCTTTCCCGGCCCAATAAGGGTGCAGAGGAGTCGGTAAATGACGCGCATCTCGCGCACACACGATCTCACGAACTTGCGATTAATGGAACAAGTCAAGGCAAAGAGTCGGTCCGCCCAGGACGCCTTCGGAACAAACTCACCCGTCTCGGCGCTTCCGAATCGTCACCGAAGCCACCGGACAATGGCAGAGTACGCGTGAATCTCGATTAATTTTGTCGCTCATTTGGATTTTCGCTTTTCTTTTTTCATTTCCTATCGTCTACTCTTTATCCGTGCACGCTGTAAACCGCGGCTTGATCTGCAATGCATGCTATCTACCGTCATTCGTTCATTTTTCAAGCCTTTCTTTTCGTTAAATGACATTTCTGTATGTTCACCCTTTAGTTATGGCCTCTCGAACGTGTTTTCAGGTGTGCACGCCTCTGTCCACGTGACCGTTCTGATTCGTCACGTGGGAAAGGGTATCCTTCCTCGATGTACCAACCTGGGCAAGTGGTCCTTCGGATGACTCTCAGTCGCAGGAATACGACACGCGTCGTACTGGGGTGTCCATAGTGCCACCACACGCAAGACAGGGAATGGTCCGAGGACAGACCCACACGCAGCCGTGTAAAAAAGAGAGGTGATCCAGGAGGTTGGGAGGAAGACGCAAGTAGCGTCTTCAGTGCGTCGCCCGCGAGGCCGTCTCAGCCGAGTCTCGCAGAGTGCCCGATGTGGGGAATGCGATACGTGGTCACTCTCGAGTGGTCGGGTTGGGTTCGTGTCGCATGATGGGCGGATGTCCATGTTCTTGTTCGAGGAGAACAACTCTATGAGGCGGAACGGGTTAGGGTGTTTGGGAGGCTGGAATAGAGTGTCGTTGATCTGAATAACAGACGTTTCCTGGAGAGAACGGGCAGGGAACAGCGAAAAGCGGATTACATAGGAGCGCTCAGTCCCTTGTGCAGAGGCAGGTTGCAAAAATGCACAGGGACCGTACACGCCAACGTTTCCTCCCTAATAGCCACCCGCGGCCATTCCCTCCCTTTCCCGCATCTTCCCATTTTCTTTTTTCTCTTCTCGTCCTACAATGCCAACATGTCGACGCAAACGTGTAGTGCTCACAGAACCATCCCAATCCCTCCTCGAAGCCGCTCAGGTCAACCCCGACAAGGAGATTTATTATCTCCATCAAACTGGAGAGATATTTGAAACCTACGAGTCCGTACAACCCACTACCTCCTCCGTCTCTTCCCTGACTGGACCCTCCCCCCACTCCCCAGAGCGTATGCGGCGAGAATGTCCTTCTACAGATTAAAACAGTTTCAGTGCGAGGTCACAGGCAAGAGTGGCCTTGACTACTTTCAGGCGCTTGAGAGCGAACACCAGGAGGCACAGACAATGCATTCCAGGTTCCCCGAACCACTCAAAGCTGCTGTTCTCAAGGCGGTTCAATGGCGTATGTGCCCTTTTACTGCCTCCTCGCCGTTCTGACTGACACGTTTTGGATATGGTTGTAGAGGTCGTAGGCCGTTTGGACCATCTGGTGGAGGCTGTTTTTGAACGATTCAAGGACCGGTACTTCGCGGATGAAAGTAGGTCTTCTTCTTGTATAGTCTCATCAGTGCTGATCGCCTCCCTTTATCTCATCAGAGGTTTTCATCGATGTACAGGGAGACAAGTGAGCCCATGCGTAGATGAACAGACAATCGTCTCACACCCTCTAGATTTTACGCCAAAGTTCTACGGGTCCATCCAACGAAACCATTCTCCGAGGCTACAGAGACTTTGCCGCCAAACCAAGCTTCTTCCTCCACTTCTCCCATTCACACTCCACCGGTCGATGTCACAAGTGACGCACAGATACACAAGATTGGTGGCGACCTGAAGATGCCAGCTAAAGAGGCGCACGCTAAGGATGATCCGCTCCAGTACATTTACCAAGTTCAGATTCTGGAGGAGTCCCACGACAAAAGTCATGAAAAAGGGAAAACCGCCCTAAAGGACAAGGGTCAATGGACTGGGAGATCGGTCGATGTTCGCTGTAACATGATGAGGTATGTCAACGTCATCGTGCTAGAAATACTTAATCTAACGTTTTATTTTATTTTTTCTCTTAGTCGTGACCGCCTGGCTTTCTCAAAGTCAATTCTTCGTAGGTTTATTCGTGATTGTGTTGATCGTGATGCAGCTGTGGCTTCTCCGTGGACTGTGAAAGAGGCCATTGCCAAGCACTATGGCGTAAATTCTATTATGCCAGAAGAAACTCGGAAAGGTGTAGAGAACATTAAGAAAGGTGAGATTGACAAACGGAAAAAGATCTGGGAAGACAAGGAAGGGCCTCCGACGAAGAAACAAAAAAAGTTGACGGCAGCTCAAGAAGAGAGAGGTGAGTTGACGTCATACTTTTCATCGTACATCCTGAGTCGGCCTTAGTAAAAGTCCTTGCTACTGCTGCAGAAACGCGAGAGCGAGAGGCACGTGAAAAGGTAGAAAGACAGCAGAAAGTCAAAGAAGAGGCCGAGCGACTCGCAACGGAAAGGAAGAAAAAGAAGCCCATACGCTATCCAACTGAGGATCTGGATGTTCGCATCTCAGACAAGGAAAAGAAAGCTGGCATTAAGGTCAAAAAGCCAATTCCCAGTCGAGTGCACTTGCCCTTTGGCGAAGAACAGACTACCTTTGAGTCTTTCCTAATGGCTTGGAATTTCTTGGTCGTGTATGGGTAAGTGGGTGTCAGACTCTAGCAAGGTTTTCGCGCTGACGCAGCATTGAAGTCAACCGTTACACATTTCTCCTTTTACGATGGATGATTTTGAACACGCTCTCCGACATTCCGTCATAGAACCTCCGTGTGCTTTACTCTGCGAGATACACGCCACACTCATTTACAATTTGCGCACTGTGCCGTTTAGTCGTCATAGCGCCGTACTTTCCTTATTGCACACCAAGGACGCGTTGGAGGAAGAACACAGAATTTTGGGCATTACGATCGACCAACTGGCGGCTGCGATGGCTGATGTGGGGAACAATTGGGAACGTATTCCCCTTCGTATTCAAGATTCGAGAACCGGCTGGGAAGATGCTTTGGTTGGATGCCTGAAAGACGTAGGTGATGCAGCATCCCACTTTCGGTCGCTAAACGATTTCTCAGCATGCCACGTTGGAAAATTTCCCCCGTTTGCGAGAGGTGTTGACAAGGCTACTCTTCGCACCTGAACCGAATGTGGAGTCGCCCTCTTGTTCATCCAGCTCAAGGGTATCTACGCCTGTCTCTTATTCGTTAACGTCATCGCCCGGGGAGCGTTATCATGCGCTACCCCCTCCTGATCGCATCGCTATCTTGGCCTTTTTGTGTAACCTTTCTGTGTCGAGCAAGGTTATCCATGCCCACATGGAAACATGCGAGGAGTCTTTGACTGCGCTACGGAAAGAAAAAATCGAAATCAACCGGTTGAAAAAGCAGTAGTAAGTATGGTGAGATGACAACAGTGCGCAAAGAATAATGAATGTTGACAGTACCGAGGAGATGAACACTCTCGCAGGCGATGCGGGGCTGAAGAAAGAATCGACTCCTGTTGGGACGGAGGAAGATGTTGCTACGCATGACTCCAGTGATCTATCGGATGCGCCGTCAGAAGAAGGTTCAGAGACCATATCAGCCAGCGGTCGTCAGAAGATCACATCACGCCAAAGAGATCTCCGCCAGAGAGCGCATGCTCAAGCACACGCGAAGCAAAGGGAAATTGCTCGGGCGAAAGCTGCCGCGGAGAAGCAAGCACAAGCAGAACATCGTCGTCTTGACGAAGAAGTTAACAAACTTGAACGCCGACTGGAAAGCATCGAACGAGAGTTCCGGAAGTTGCTTGGGGCGATCAGAGTTAAGCCGCTGGGCAAAGATCGATTCCATAATCGCGTTTGGTGGTTTGACGGTATGGGTTCGATGTCTCTGCTGGGTAGCGGAGGGGTCGTTCAGTACGGGGCTGGTCGCATTTTTCTTCAAGGACCAACTGATATGGAGCTGGAATTGATGTCGAGACGAGAGGAAAACGACGTTGATGCTAGAAGAGAGGAGGAAGAAGGGGAAGGTCTCTTGGCGCCCGGAGAGTGGGCGGTATATACGGAGCCCGAGGAGGTGAGGAAGCTCCACCATCAGATCGCCGTGTGGCTGATCACGTCGCGCCAGGTGGATGAGTTTGTGGCGTGGCTTAACTCGAAAGGGGTCCGAGAACTTGCACTCAAGAACACGTTCACGAAATGGTGGAATCATATCGCACCTGGCATGCGTAAACGGCTCTCGGTTCGTTTTCTCGCCAGAACGGTGTGGGACAGTTGACTGAAGGTTGGTTTAGGATCTGAATGTGAGCGCCAAGCTCCCGGAAGCGCGGCGTTCGACAAGAGTCAAGAGCACTGCTGGACATGATATCTTGAGGGAGTCGTACATGATGTGGACGAATCGCCGGGCGGTGAACTCATCGTAACGAGCTGTAAGGGGCCACTAGTGATTCGTTCTGTGCGTGTGGATTGATGGACCATGGCTACCTCGACTTGGACAGAGCATATAGACCAGCAAAACATGTTATTTATCCTCCCATATCGGCCATGTGAGTATGTAGATGTTGACC
>JBBPTJ010000177.1:0-20305 GCA_038094035.1 Pulveroboletus aff. ridleyi
CTGAGGTTAAGCGAGGATTGGGTTCCTGGTAGGGCCAGATGAGGTTTGTCAGCGGATTTTCGGCATATATGCCATTGTCCGTAAGGTGTATACCAACATTGTATTTGTTTGTGAATTTATTTTAAGCATTTCCCTGTATAACAGCTGCCGGCCATTGGTAGTGCTGGCCCAATAATAATTCTCAATGACCATTTGTGGTCATTGCTTTCGGTTCATAGTGAGGCCTTCCATAATGTTTCTGGAAGAACAAGCAGTATAATTAGTGTACCTCAGATCACCTACTTCGTCGTTATTTAGTCTGAGGTCAGCTGGAGGCCAGCCTAGGTACACTAGCTATACAGAGTCCATGTACCATGGAGGCCAGAAATGATAGCAGAATAACTGAGGGATCAACATGGATGGGCCATCCAGATTCACCTCATACCAGTGGCAGGCCTGATATGTTAATTATATTAACGGAATATTCACACAGCAATGCAGCGAGATGCACTGGCAACTTGCACATATAACAGATCTAAAATGCAGATCAAAACCATTCCATTGTGTTGTAGGTATATACAAAATCATGCGAGTATTACGATGGGTCAATGTGTGTCTATCCACAGCTATGATAAAAGGGAAACATGAGATGGTCATTGATGTGTCATAGCCATGGGAGAGAGACCTTCTCCGATGGTGGGCTGCTAGATTGAGAGGCACCAGGAGGGAATGATTTCATGTCTGCCTGGAGGCACTTTGTGAACATCCTATCGGTCCATCATATGTGATGAGCCAATCAAGTAGATAGATCAAGGCTACCACTTATGATTCTAAATTCTTCTGTTGTTCCTGAACTGTATTGGCTTGCCCCACAGCTGCTACTCATGATTGACTGAGAAGCATATCTATGAATTCCCAGAATTCGTTGGAGGACCAGACTTTCTTGTCGGCCTCGCTTGTGCTTGTCTGGGCAGGGGTTTCATCAGTCATTATGGTCCCCCTGGCTACCACTTCCTCGTGTGCTCCTAGTCTATTCATAGTGTGAGGATCGTTTGCAGGCCACTGCAGCTGCGGTGCCTTCGTCTACCAGGCAATTGAACATTGCCATTGAGGAACACTTTCAAGCAAGGAGGAATTACTGATCAGCATCATAAATAAAATTTACTTGTCCAATATGCACCAGAAAAGCATAACATGCCCAGTGATTGAGTGTTATCTCGAAGTAGCTGCTCGGTGCCATTGTCCTTGCGAGAACTGAGATGTGACTCTGCACCTTGATGCTATTAGCAAGCTTCACATAGGTCTGTTGATAAGCAAACGACAATCTACATATCGATAGCGTACCTTCTGCTTGATGTTGGAGTGCTGCGACATTAGAAGTTCTTTGACCATTGTTGAAATAATTTCCAATGTCTCAGGGTTATGAACCGCCTTCTCCAGTATCTTGAAGACCACCAGATTCTTCTTCGCATATTCCTGGTGTCATTGCATTATCGAGATTATTACATTCGTAGCGACTGAAACCTACCAAGATGTGAGAGGCCGCACCAACAACATACCCAGTTAGATTGGGTGATAGCAAACAGCAACGAAGGTGTTCCTTCAGGACGTCCTTGAATTCATCGGATGCAATATACTTCCATACCTCGTCCTTCTCATTCATCTGCTTGAGGGACATGATTGCAGCCCACAGTTGAATCAACATATCAACCTCTTTCATCTGCCACAGGTGAGCGAGCAGTCTGATGACACGAAATCTGGAGAAGGACACATACCTGCAAGTAAGTCTCCAGTGCCTGCGGAGGAAGGTCCATCTCTGCACACATTTGCTCTGCAAACTCTTTGCGTCATTTCAGCTCACATTCGGGAACTGCACTCTTGTCCAACACTGCACGCAGATGACGAAACTGAGATGGCGTGAACAGGTTCTCCAAGTCGCTGCTAAGTTCACGGTCACTACTTGGTGCCTGCTCTGGGGAGCAATGTGGTGCAGTTGACTCGTCTGCATCCTCTACAGAATTAGACACATTGTGGAAGAGCCCCATGTCAAGCTGAAAGCAGGAGAGGATGCTACCATCCATCATGGGCAGAGCTGAAGGTGCAGGGTGAGCATGTTCAAGTTTAAAATAACGTACTTATGTTTTATCACGTATAATAATGTCCCAACAAAGCCACCAATCAGATCATTTGGAGGGTTGGTCCAGGAAATACAGACTTCACTGCAAATATGACAGGTCTGACTCAGTCAGAGAGTATGTGACAACATCAATGTATCTGATTCTACGATTAACTACATCCAGAATGTACTCAGAGGCGCCATGATATGTAACTTGACCCATTAACGTCAGGTTGCACAGTACCAGGACCATCTGAGGTTACAGAGTGATGTGGACCAGCAGATCTAGCCTAATGATAACTTCCCTCAGGTGGAGGTACCTGTGGAGGAATGTAAGCATAAGGGTAGAGAACAGTTTGGATATTGTGACTGGGATCAGGGGAGCCGGGGCAGGAAGAGTGCCTGATACAGAACTATAAGTGTAAGGGTAGGAAAAAGATTGGATACCATGACTGGGAGCTGGAATATACAAGACTGGAGTTGGGGTGACCGGAATTGAGGGAGCTGGGACAGGAAGAGCACCTGGTGCGGTGTGATTTGGGGTTGATGCAGCAGCAGCTTTGGGAGTGGCTCCAGAGGGTTTTGCCTTACCCTTTGCTTTCATTATCTTGGATACCTTTCTGGTTCCTGACTTCATGACTTTGTCAAATGCTGGCACTGCATGTCCAGAAGCATTCGGAGTGGGATCAAGTAGAGCTGCCTTTCCTTCAGCCGATTTTGGCGCATGCACCAGCTATGCAGCATGCAGGCACAGGCTATTATGGTCAGTGACAACAGCCATTTTCAACTGACTATGAAGGTCTGGTGGAAGTATGGTTAGAATCCACTGATAGTTGTGAAGCGCGTGCATATTGAGAAAATAAGCATTTGTTGGAGCATGCTCAACAACCTTCTTTGTTCGCATTGTAGCCAAACATTCCTGGTACTGATACTTGGTACAGACAGCATCACAGCATGAATTTTCGCAGTCGTGCTGGACATTTACTGCACAGTATAGTTCCTTGCAACATCAATGCATCATAAGTCATTGTATAGACAGATGGGAAGCTGGATCAACCTACGTTTGCAGTTATGATGACTCGTTGCTCAGGAATGGCTTCTCTGAGACACAGAACTAAAAGACGAGAGTGTAGATTGGGGATGACTTCGAACCGACTTATAACGATGTGAGATACAATGTATGGCGAGTCGCGATGACTGAGAATCTCAACCACTCTTCCAATCCATGGTTCGGATGTGGTTGGGTGTTAAAAAATAACAAAGCTGTTGGGGAGAACTTTGTCACCATCCACAGTCATGACAGAGTTGATGTGATAGAATAACTCAATTGCCTGTACCGGATGGTTCGACTGGGGAAGCTTTACTGCTTGAGTTGTATGCCACTCTATGGGAGGAACAACCTCCCTCCTCCCATTTGCATCCCGGGTCAGTAGATGGGTCACACCAGGTTGTTTGGAGGGAAGATTTGGGATTCCCAGAAGTCCGTGCTACTCTGGGTGGTCATTCATGTATGTCCGGATGTACTGCCCTGCTTGGACCCAGCGATCGGCATTTGGGTCATGCCAGAAACTGCCTGTGACGATGTGTTTCACGTCATCTTGTTGAGCAAACGTCTGGCATGTATCGCGACTTGGAGCCTGGCGATTACTGAAAACTGCTGACAACTGAAACACGTGGTTGAAGGACTCAAACCGCTCTGTGGAGAAGAGAATGGGAGGACCGAAGCACTGAATGAACATAGGCAGATGAAGGAGGAAGTGAAACTTCACCTTCAAGATCAGGATGCTTGGTTGTCATATCTGCTCCGATCTCCGATCTCTGGACCCTTCACTCCTTCTCCGTACTCCGTAATCCAGACTTCATCCTATTATACCAGACTCCGTTCTCTTATTATCAGACTTCCTTCACTTTCCTTATTTAGTATTCCCTTTGTACCTTCGACCCTCCATTCCCTGGTTACAACCCTTAGCCTTATCCCTTAGACCCTTCGCCACACCATATGCTCTCACTACGTATGTTCTCCATCTCCATATGCTTTCCCTTTACCCGACGTACCTTTCCATATGATCCTCCATTCCTCCGTCCGAACTCTGGACCGGACCTCAGTATATAAACTTCCTGTACTCCGTTTCTGTACCTCAGTACAAATATTAAACCAGTCACCTCCTGTCTCTTGTCCAACTCCCTTCTCTCTCCTGTCTCTCCCTCCCTCCTACAAAATACAAGAACAGAGCCTAGGCAAGGGCGTGACACATAAGTCCTGCGCCAATGTCCTCCTAGGTACCCTCTTGCCGCTCCGAACTCCATTCATCCTCCCTACGAACTTTGTATACTAACTTTCGGACCTCCGATTGGACTTGAGTCCGGAGGAACCGGACTTGACATTGGTGCACATTGTGCCGAGATCGTCAGGAGGTCTTCAATGGTGCATGAAAGGTCTGCCTGTAGCATCAGGTCAATATAGCCATCATCAGCGTGATCTTATTGGTACGAACTAAGTACATCTTGGTGTCCTCAATTTCTGTGTGCCATAGAAGTACAATGAGCCGTCCAATGACGGTCCACCCATCCAGAACCATGCATGGTATGAGATCATATATGGCATATGGCATCACCTGAGCAAGGCTCTTGAAATGGTGCCCAATGAGGCTCCCTTTGTATTGAATGATATAGTTGGCACCAAGTGTCACGTCTCCCAATCCATCCTTTGCAAGAGAGTCGAGGTGAGCCTGCAGAGTTTCGAGCATATGCGTTTGGTCAAGAATAAAAACGGTCTGAGCCCAGTAATACTTGACAACCCCAAGAAGGATTGTGTGAAGGATTTCAGTTGGAGTATCTTTATGAATGTTGAGTCCCGGTATTCCGAAAAGTGGGTTAATATAATTGTCGATGGAATTGCCCTGCAAGAGTTCTTCCAGATCGTTCTCAAGGGCAGTGCAAATGTCCTCTTCATGTAAACTGGGTTTACCAGCCATTCATTTGCATAGCCATTTCCCAAGCTCCAGGAGATGCTCTACAATGATGGCACTGGCCGAGTTGTGCGTGCCAGTCTTGCTAACATTGTTCCTGACCTTTTTGGTCCCACCTGATAGCTTTGATAGATTTATTTGTGCCTTTATATTTGCCAAGGTTTCGTCTGCAGTATGTAGCTCACCACACTGAGGACGAGTGTTAGTGATAGCCCGATGAAGGCCACCAATACCAACTTTAAAGAGTGAAGTATAACCTTTATCTATCTTTTTGTTCACAGTTGTTCCCCCAACTTTGCATGTATGACAGAAATAGTTGGATTGTAGCCCTGCATGACTACATTCCTCAGCTTGCATTGGATTATCCCCCATGTGAAAAAGATCATAAGGGATCAACATAACCTCCGCTTGATATTTTGAGTCCCATGTGATAACACTGTTCTCTGCTGCTTTCCTTCAAGCATCACATATCAGTAGAGTCCTTTAAATAAAGTAGTATCATACCATAAAGAATCTCGAAAGCCTTGCATCAGCTCAAGAGGGGCTGCATGGGGTGATGAGGACATGAAGCGCACACAGAATTCTTTTTCGAGCATCTCATGTGGCATGGCAGCATTGGACATATAAATAACATGGTGTTTATTCCATTGCTTTGAGACGTTTGCAGATAGATTGTCCATAAACATGATGAGGGGAATGGTGAGCACCAGTCGCCCCCCCAACTTCGCATGGAGTGGATTAGGCATGTGCTTTGCGAAACTAGCTGATGATTCTGATATTCCGATACAATGAGCCTCTGATTCAGTGCATTGAGTGGGAACAAACCTGTGAATACAATCCCGGATGTGCCAGAACAGTTTGATATTTCATCAAATGTGTTACAGAAGGATGAGATTGGGACTATGACCAGCTCTGAGTCAACTACAAATCCCATCTGGAGGAGAGAAGTTAGAATAGTGAGACAGTGTAAAATGTACTTACATCAGTGTAAGAAACCTTGTGGCCCAGGGAGAGGATCTTAGTTTCTATCATTGGACCAACTTGTGCTTGAAAAAACTTCATCGGAATGAAGTACCCTTTAGCACTTTGTTGCAATAGCTCATTGATGAAGAATACTTTGCCGTTGACCAGCATGGAAGGCGGTGCTAAGTTGTCTGGAAGTCCTGTCAGCATCTTACTGCCGTGCTGCACCTGGGACATCCGTTTCTGTCCGTCCTCAGGATAGTCTTGCCTAGTCAATCAGGTTAGTGGGTTGGCGAAATCCTGTGCATTGTCACCAAGCCTTTTCAAAATCAGAATCTAGTCCATGTATAAGAGCAATGGCTTTGGTAATGGTGTTCAGGTAAAACGTATTACCAGAAAGAGAGGTTACCTTCTCAGTTGGACTTTGAAGCAGCTCCGAAATACAGCCTTGTGTTGACTTCACAGTGAAAAGGGAGGGGACATCCAGCATGCCAAGAGCTGTTGCCCATTCCAACAAAGCCTTCTTCTGTTGATCAGAGAAGTGTGTTCTAGGTGAAGCGAATAGTAAGTGAGTTAGGAACTTCTGTTAAATTGTCAAGAAATAGTACAAGAACAAGGAAACGCAGCCCACCACCTTTGAGCACCAGGGATAGAAAGGAGAGTCAGGAGAGACCACAGCGTCTCTCACACAGGTCCATGTCCTGCTGCAGTAGTTTGTCCTGAAGAGAGGGCCTGGCCAATTGTCAGCATGGCTTGCAGCAATGATTGCCCATAGTACCTTCAATTTCTGCTGCAAGAACGTCCAACATTTCATTCTTACTACCACTTGGATCCATGATATCGCTGTCGATCTTGAGACCAAGCTCGTCACCAGAATGTATTAAACATGTTATGAGGGGCTTTTCTTCTGCCATTTAGCTCTGAAGCTCTTCAAAGTAATCCTCAAACAAGTGTGTGTGGTCTGCTATCATGTCACTGCAAAGATCTACTAGTGTGCGGTCAGCATCATCCATTAAACAGGGAGATGGTGGGCACAGGCCATTAGCAGAAGCAATGGGATCAATGGCAGCACAATGTCCTGATTGTTCCATATCAGGAACTGCGAGAATATTCATAGGAACACTGTTGACAGAGGTCTGAAGAGCTTGAAGGTGGTGCTGGTGCTTTTTTGTTTTAACATGTCCCGTGACATGACTGCGACACATCAAGTGCAGGCAAGTAAACTTATCGCAAACCTTGCACCTGACTAGCCCAGAGTTGCTCACTTCAAACACTGGGAAAGTAATGTTTAAATGCTATGGGGAGGATGGAAAAAAGAAATCAACATACTGGTGGGATCAAGGACATTATGAGACGATCTGGGCATGGCTATAGCTGCAACTGACCGAATACTTTGAAGACAGGCCAGAGAGCAGCAGGAGACACTATCAGAAGTATCGTCAGTCAATCCATTCATGCACAACCATTGTCTTGCATTCCACATAAGGCTTGATATGTAAAATAAGTCCGATTCCCTCTGGATGGGGGCCCAGGGCAGTTGGCAATGGGGACAATGGCAGCGAGCCTGTAGATCACATGACCGGATATCATGACTTTGTTTGCTATCCGTGCCACAGCCGCTTTCGTTCAGCATCCAACATTCGAAACATTCAACGTTCGGTGCTCAGCTATGGCCCCCTTCACAATCCTTGCCGACACCGTCAACTCTGATGGCATCTGCATCATCGAGCCTCTTTTTTTGGCTGTTCACTTCTCTGGGACCACTGCCCTACGCCTTCCCTCCCGCATTGTAAGTGCCAACCTCTACTTTTTTTTTCCCTAGCTGACCACTATCCTAGCCAATTGAAGTGCTCATTAAACTTCCCGATGAACTATCCAACCAGTTCTACCTTATCGTTTTTGGGGAACTTTCCCTTCCGAGAGATAAGCTACAGCACAAATACTCCAGGTTACAACCGCAACTAGTAAGTCGTAATCCAAAATGGTCAATGTACTGATTGAGAAGTGCTTGTTACAGAATGTCTTCTCGTTTTTTCCTCTGGAGAGATACTTTGACTACCAGAATGAACAACACTGGTGCTCACTTACCGATGCCATTCAGCATATGCTCTTGAAAACCCTGGAGGATAGGAAGCAGCTGCGATGCAGTGATCTGATGTTAGATTTTTTCTGGATGGCATTTGTTGCAACTTATCCATCTTTCCCTGGTGGAGAATGGGATGAATGGGACACGCACATCCCCATGGATGGGGCTTTCGTTACAACATGGCTTGGAGATCCTGGATTGCAATGACTAAGAGAGTCCCCACCAGAGGTAGCTCACCAGTTTCTTTTCAATGAGCTCAAGGAAAGTGTTCAGCATTTCTCCTCGATATCAATCATGTAGTTATGATATGTACTGATGTCAATTGTCATTTGTTTGTGCTGTGTTACACTATCACTGAAGTGCGAAACATCTGTAACAACTGGTGATGTTTCCCACCGCTGCAAGTGTTAAATCTTGGGTGTCAGCACATGTGTTTGATAGATATGGAGGTGATGTTTATGGTGTATACGGCACAGTATCACTATGACATTTCTGCCATTTGTCAACCATACCTCTGCAGGAGACATCCTGCAGAGGCAAATCCCACAGCAATCTCAGAGGTTATGAGATGGTGCACTGGTCGTACTAGTAACCTCAGAGGAACCTCAGATACTCTATGTCAATGAAACATACGACCAGTGGCGATTGGCCAGTGACAAGCCAAGTGAATGTAATTGACTATATTGAGATGTGTTTGGCGCTGTGTACAGGATATACAAAGAATTTTCGGCATATGTCTCATAAATGCCTCGCAAGAATGGCCATGTATCAGCGATGGCTGCAAGAAAACATTTGTAAACAGTGTCAGCCACAGTAGCTGGGCCTTCGAACTTTAGAAAAAAAAGCACAGAATGAATCTAGGGTTACTATTTATGTCAGGGGCTGTAGCATATCAGTAGCAATACAACAGTTTTTGTCACATTGGTGCTCATCTGCTGGTGAACCAGTGATAGTGTCAGATGCCAGGCCATGCTCCACTTCCTTGTTTCCCAGGATCCCTACATCCACAGAGATCCGTGATTGAACACATGAAGTATTCAGTGTGTTACCTTGCATCTGGCAAGTCAATGTTGCAACAGCAATACTATGGGGCAACAAAGATGTTATTTGCATAGTGGGTACTGGAATGGGGAAGACACTCACATTTTGGATCCCCCTCTTGTTTCGACTGGGAGGCATTCATATCGTCATGACTCCATTGAACTTGCTTGGCAAGCAGACTGCAATGTCATTGGCCAAGGTGGGCATCCGAGCCATATCAATTGACTCAGAAATGGCCACCCCTACCAATTTTCAGGTATGTCATAATGTTGATATGCAAGAGTTCACAAGTCTTACCTTTTAGAAAACAAGGCCATCAGAGCATTTGAATATAGCATCATTGTTTCCAGCCCTGAGTAGTTTATGAAGCCCAATGGTGAACTTGAAAAAATCCTGAAATGCCATCTATTTTCATCACAGATCATCAGCATTATTATTGATGAGGCACATTGTCTCACTGAGTGGGGAGACTTCAGACCAGAATACTGGGAGCTTGGATGGCTTTGCTACGTGCTTCCTTCTAGCATATCATTGCTATGTAATTACTTCAGCAACACTTACAAAGTATACCCTTTCTGATATTACAAACCTGTTAAACATCCATGGTAACCGCAGATTCATTGTTCGCTGCTCTAGTGACTGACCTAATATCAAGATTGGAGTCAAGAAGATTTGATACACTCTGAACAGCTTCACCGACCTGGCATTTCTGATCTGTCCAGGGTTTAAAGTTGGTGATCCTCCTCCCCCAAAGTTCTTGATATTCTTTGATAACATCACTGATTCTGTCAGTGCCGCCACCATGCTTCACCGTTGACTACCACCAGAGCTCAGGGATAAGGTGAAATGGTTCAATGTGGACATGTCCACCTCATATAAGGAAAACAAAGCCTCTAATCTGGTTAGCAGAGATTGTTGGGGGTTCTGCACAACAACATCATTTGGAATGGTCAGTATACCCCCAAGTCAGCTTCACTGAAGATCACTTACCTGTTTTTGTAGGGCATGGATGTGCCTGACATCGAATTGGTAGTGCAGTGGCATGCCACCTGTACATTAGCATCACTTTGGCAGCAATTTGGTTGTGGAGTCTGTGACAAGAAACTCACTGGTACAGCACTGCTATTTGCTGAGAAAGAGCATTTTGATGATGAACAAATCATCAAGGCAACTAGAAAAGCACAGCGAGAAGCAAGGAAAAAACGAATGTTGAAGGAAGCAAACCTACCTTCCTCACCATGTTCTGCAAAGTGCAAGGCATTATCTTCTGCCAATCAGCACACTGTTCGATCCCACCCACATGGTCCCTATGGGAGCCTTAATGACCTGTATCCAATTCCCATCAATGGTGGGAATATGGGGCCTGATGAAGATTGGTCAGATGAGGACAAGGCTGATGAAGTGGACAGTGAACTTCCCATCATTGGTGGTATACTGGTGGGAACACAGATGGGCATTGAAGCGTTGCTGGAGATAGTTGCACAGCATAACTGAAGATTGAGTGAAAGCAGAGTAAAGTCAAGGAGAAGATGTCTGGACCCTGCTGTAGAGTTTCTGATCAATGCAGCAAGCTGAGGATTAGGCTGTCGAAGGAAGGTGTTTGACGTTTACTTTGATAACATGTTAGCCAGTGGGAAATATTTTTTCCAGGCCTTCAGAACTCAATATTCAATACTCACTCATCCTTCTGTCATAGGCTCGTACCACCTTGAATGCAATCCAACCAACAGTGAAAGCTGTGGTCATTATCACTTAATGGAGCCAACTGTCTGCTGTGATCTTCATCACCCCTCAGAGTTCTTGTTTGAATTGCTCATCAATACTACTTAGCACACTACCAAGCATTCTCACATACTGAAATATGTGAAGGACAAGTACGACCTTGCTTTACAGGAAGCCCTTGATGACTGGCAGGAGGAAAAAAGTGCTGTGATGTATGGCTGGGCATGTTATAATGACCATGGATCTTCTCTTGTCATGACCATGATGCTCTTTGACTGACTCATGGACTGTGCTCACCACAACAAGCTTTGGACTGTGCAGGACCTCAAGCGAGAGACAGGTTGGGCAGATGTGGATAATTTCAGTGGTGAGATCATTACCCTTGTCAAGTGACATGCTGCACCACATCCAGCACCTTTCATTTTGACTCCTCTCCAAAATACGCCTTCCCTTGGTGCCATTGACTCTCTGGGCCCTTCCACACTTGAATCTTTGTCAGGTCCATCACTTCCCCTATCTCATATAAGCCCTGTGCCCACTGCCATCAAGCATCGTACCGAGTGCGGTGCATGCAGTGATGAAGGCCACAATGGTATGATTACATCCTTGTTTGTCATTCGGACTACTTATTATGAGATGCCAGCACATAACCACAGATGCAAGATATATCTTTCATGCAAGGAATCAGCTAGCAAGGAGAACATATCCTATCTCACCACCAATGCAGTCACCAGTTCCCTAGAGTAGTTCTATCACTACATCTTCCCATACTACATTCTCACTGTCTTTCCCTACCTCATCATCTAATACAGCACCTTTCTCCATCATTGTTTGTCCCTTGTCAGTTAGATTCTTGATTTCATATTGAGTCTTTTTTCCTAGCATTATAACATGTGGTGAATTCTTTTCCAGTCTTTCCTGGACACTTTGGAATGTCATTTTCATGTTTGGTGCTGCATGGTGTGTTGTCATGTGAGTGAGGCTCAAAGTTTTCTCAATGAGGCCTTGTACATTCCAGTAGACCTGCACTAGCAGGGACTCAAGAATGATATGGTCAACTGTCCAGTTGGATCCTTTCCCACTATTTTTTACCTGATTATATTAAGCACAGGGCCACATAGGTCATGGCAAGGGCTAATCTTTATGAAAAGATTATTGAGCTCTACACACCAGTCTACTGCTCACCACTTCATCGGATGCCCTGTCAGATTGACAAGGATGTGATATCAGATCACTCACCTATGATAACATAAGTGTGCCATATTAGGTTTGCTCAATAGGGGTTCACTGACTGAAGACCCGGTGGATACACAAAGTGCATGTTCAGTAGAAAGTTAGTTAAGTGTGTAGCATACTTGTGTTTTCTGGTTGCCTTCAATATTGGTATCCAACTAACCATACATGTTTCAACATGGCCAATGTCTCCACAGTTCATTGCATATGATAATTCCTCATAAATGAGGAAGTATTTATTCAGAAGTGATGTGTTTTCAAATTGAGCATCCTGTTCATTGGATGGCTTTCTCCTTGTGTGATGGAGTTGGTGGTTGGCAATTTCCACATAGGTGCAGGTTATTTCATTGGCCATTTCTTTGAGCTCGTCAAAGGATGGTTCCAACAAAGCAAAGTCAGACAAGGAGGTGATGTGCCTCTCCTTCAATACATATGCCCTCTAACAGTCTAAATGTTGACAAATTCCAGTGTGACTAATTAACTGATGCATCTGACAAAAATTAGGCTTTGTTGCGTAGATCCCAGTCTCCTTAGGTCGTAGTTGTGCAACATCCTGCATAAGACTGGTTTCATCCTCATGAGCAGTGGATGGATAGAGAAAGCAGCACCATAATGCATCTGCACAAGCCATTTTCAGATGGAACAGTCCAGGTACAAAGAGGACATGTTGCATTTGATTCCATGGGGTTATCTCAATTGATCACCATAATGTCAGATTTGGGCAACCATGCATGCAGCCACGATGGCCCGAATCCCTTTGTCCTCATATGCCTCTGTACATACAACTCCATTTGTATCTGTTTCATCTTTTTCCTTTCATCCCTTTCACCCTTTGTGATCACCTTGCCTTTGTACTACCAAGTGGCAAGATAACAATTTAGTCGCCCGTTTTCTGACACACACCTCAGTACGTTTGCCCGTTGCAACGACTGAGGTGAGTATATAGTCTATGCTATGAACTACCATACTTATGTACAACTCGGGTAGACCCTTGCTCGCAGTCTCTCCTTGCCCGTCTCTTCTTGTAGCCTTTTCAGGTTATGAGCCCTGACCTCCTCAGGTAAAACAAATCAATCAAACATCTCCTGAATATGACCACTACGATTCCGCTCACAACTGATACCCTCCCCAACAATGTTCCAAAGCTCGACGTCAAGGGAATGAATTGGGCGATCTTTTCTTTCCGCTTCCAGGTTGCTGTCGAAGCCAAAGAAATGTGGGGTCACTTTGATGGCACTGCCACTAAGCTGACAACACAAACCCCACCAACAGCTGACGAAAAAGCAGATGTCGATAAGTGGAAGAAAAATGAGGGAATATCCAAGCACTTACTCACTCAATGCATTCCAGACTCAACCGCATTGAAAGTGAGGAAGCTTGCTACCATAGAGCTGATGTGGAAGGAGATATCACATGAGTATACGGAGAAAGGGGCATATGCACAAACTGAGCTCCACGCTCAATTCCTTGAATCTAGGTTGTCAAAGGGTGGTGATGTTCGCCAGTTTCTTGATGACCTGTGAATGAAGCGCAAGGAGCTAGCATCAGTAGGGGTGGATATTGACAAAAAAGATTACTGATCCACCATTATTTGGTTGCTCCCAAACTCGTTAGCAAACATTGCATCTGCGCAACTCGCAGCTGCCCGTTTGTATGCCACCTCGAAGACGATCGACCCCGACACCCTTATCTCATTAGCAAAAAATTCAATAGGTACAAAGCCAAGAGTACCAACTGGGGAGATCAGAAGGACTGCGACGAGACTATGGCTGTGGCATCCTCTTCCCACACTCATGGGAACTGAGAAAAGGGTCACCGGACAGAGAAGCCAAAGTGGCGCTGCTGGACCTGTGGTTCAGAGCAGCACCTCACTGCGAAATGCAATAAGAAACCAACGGGAGACAAAGAGGTGACACACCGTCCTGTCAGTGGACATGTGGCAGCGGTTGATGATGATGATGATGGAGTTTTCGGCGTTGTCAGCGACGAGGAGTCCCTGCCAGATTTAGAAAGCATTAGTGACAACAGCGACGATGAATCCCTACCAGACTTGGGGAGTGTCAGTGATGACGAGTCCGTGGCAGACCCAGATAACATTATCCCGGGTGATTGCTGGAGCACCTTTTTTGAAGTTGAAGGGGACTCTCCTGATGATCTTTTTTCAGAAGCAGGGGACAACAGCTCCTGGGGCTGCAGTTGGGACGATGAATCCTCGGATAGTGACAGCGACCTCTCTGTGGATGGTTTTGCAGCACCTGCCATAGGAGATGAATGCTCTGCCATACCTCGCATGGAACCGTACGACTCGGGCACTACATGGCATCTCACCCCCGATCACGATCAGATGACTGACGTCTGGGATATTCCATCCAAGTCTTTCACTGCAGCGAACCAGCAGAAGTTTGCTGCCATGGGCATTGGCAACTTGGTTGTTGATGTACCTAACAGGCTAACAACATCCCCATTGCACTTGACCGAGGTCCTGTACTCACCAGAGGTGGGTTATACCCTCATGTCCATCGGCCGACTTGACAAAATGGGCCTATCCACCACCTTTGTGGATGGCTGTTGCACCATATGAGATCCTGATGGTGAGACAATCAGCAAAATACCTCGTTCGGCCAAAGGTTTGTACCGTGTGGTACATGATGACGACTGTGCTGCCTCTGTGACGGAGCGCATCACTGTCATGGAACAACATCACAGGCTTGGCCATATCGCACTGTCCGCTGCTCGAAAGTTAGCTGAATTGGGTTTGGTCAGTGGACTCAAATACAACCTCAGTGACGAAGGTGACACTTTTTGTGAGTCCTGTGTGTACAGGAAGGCTACCCGAAAGCCCATTGCCAAGGTTCGTGAGGGTCCTCAGGCCTCTGGGACTGGAGACGTTGTCTTTACTGATGTCTGGGGACCTGCCCCCATAGCTACTATTGGTGGGTGATGGTACTATGTCACCTTCATAGACAACCACACCTGTTTGACGCACCTATACCTCATTCGTCAGAAAAGCAACACTTTTGAAACATACCATAACTTCGAGGCCTGGCTGGACCACCAGTTGGCTGTGATGGTGAAGCTCCTTCACTCCAATCATGGGGGGGAATACCTGGGCAGAGAATTCGTCATTTACCTCAAGTGCCAGGGGACCGTTCAGTGGCTTACTGTGCGTGACACGCCTCAGCACAATGGGATCGCTGAATGTCTTAACCAGACAATCTTGGAGCAAGTCTGTGCATTACTTCACGATAGCAGCATGCCAAAGTTCCTGTGGGGGGAAGCTGCCCGTCATGTCGTGTGGCTAAAGAACCGCACACCTACCCATGTTCTCGACAGTAAGTCACCATATGAGCTTGCCTTTGGACAAGCCCCCAATCTTGGTGGTGTTTGTGCTTGGGGCTCTGTGGTGTATATCCGTACTGGTGGTGGTTTGAAGCTTGGTGGTCGTGTTGACACTGGATGGTGGGTCGGTGTCGATAATCATACTAGATATGCCTGTCGTGTATATTGGCCCAAGACTCAGGCTGTCACCGTTGAGCGGGACTTTTATTTCAAGCCTGCTGCGCTGCGTGCCACTGAGGGGGAGAAAGAGATCCTATTGGCCAGTGGTACCCCAGCACAGCCCCCCATTTCCACCCCCAGTGCACTGCCCTCAGCAAGTGCACCACCCTCGGCTAACACTGCCATGCCACCCATTGATGCCACATTGCTGTCACCCATCCCTACCCCAGCCAACCTCGTGACCATGCCACCGGCACCTCCCATTCCACCAGAACCACGTGCCCACCAAATTCGGAAGCAGAGTCAACATGTCCAGGACATCCTCAATGGCAAGGCCACTTCGTCCCACCTCCCTTGTGGTGTACTTGTTTCACCATCACCGCCCATCCCCCCCCCCATCTGAGGACCCAGATATATGTGCTACGGACCAAGCAGTTGCCACGGTCAATGATAGGTATGATCTTGATTACGACAATTGTGAGCTGACTATCCTTGTTGAGCAAGTGCACACCGCAGCTGAAGCGCTTGAGCCGACGACCCTTGCTGATGCACATCGCCGCCTCGATTGGACAAGCTGGGAACGAGGAATTCGGGACAAACTCAACACCCTAGACAAAGCTGGCACCTGGGATCTCGTAGAAGTATTGCCTGGCGCCAATATTATCAGATCCAAGTGGGTTTTCCGCGTGAAGAAGGACGCTGTGGGAAACATTGTGCAGCACAAAGCCCGTCTGGTCACCCAGGGATTCTTTCAAGTCCCTGGGGTTGACTATTTCGACATATACACTCTGGTGGCAAAGCTCACCTCAATCCGAACCATCCTCGCACTCTCAGCGTGCCACAATTTGGAGCTCCATCAGGTTGACATCAAGGGCGCATACCTCAATGGCACACTGAACGACGACGAAATCATCTACATGTGCCAACCTCCAGGCTATGTGGACCCAGACCACCCACAACACGTTTGTCGCTTACGACGGACCTTATATGGTCTCAAACAGAGCGGATGGCAATGGTACCAATGACTAGTAGAAATATTGATCCATAACATGCTCTTTTGACAGTGCAAAGTTGACCAAGCGGTATTCATCAAATGGGATGGTGCCGCGCTCACGATCATTGTAGTGCACGTCAATGATTGCACCATCGTGGCCACATCTACAGCCCTCATTGCCGATGTCAAAACGCAGTTGGGACACTTCGTTGAGGTAATGGACCTCGGGGAGCTGCACTGGCTCCTCGGTATCGAGGTGAAGCAAGACCGTAGCACCCATGAGCTCACACTTTCACAGAAGACATATATCGAGTCCATCCTCCGACGTTTCAATTTCAACGATGCAAAGCCCATATCCATGCCTATGGAACCCAATGCCAAACTCACCAACAATCAATTCCCTTCAACCACATCTGAATATGCTGCAGTGCATACCATCCTATACCAGGAAGCTGTCGGTTCGTTAATGTACGCAGCACTTGGGACACGACCAGATATTTCGTATGCTGTCACACAGATATCACATTTCACGACAAATCATAGGACTGCTCATTGGGAGGCCGTCAAGTGTATCTATAGGTATCTTCTAGGCACAAAGACACTCTGGCTGACTTACGGTGGTGATGAACGTGTGTTGACAGGTTATACAGACACTGATGGCAGTGTAACTGAGGACCGTTGTGCCATCTCAGGGTATGTGTTCCTTATTGACAGTGGGGCCATCTTGTGGAGTTCTAAGAGGCAAGAGATTGTGTCCTTGTCCACTATGGAAAGTGAGTATGTCAGCATGACACATGCTTCCAAGGAAGCCCTCTGGCTCCGCACCCTCATTGGCAATCTGTTCGCTCCACTCCCCGAGCCTACCACCCTTTTCTCCGACAATCAGTCTGCCATCGCCCTTGCAAAAGACCACCAATATCACACGCATACCAAGCACATCGATGTGTGATTCCACTTCATCCGATGGATCATCGACAACAGCAAGCTCCATCTCATTTTTTGTCCAACCGGCGATATGATCGCTGATATATTTACTAAAGTGCTGCCATCCCCGAAGGTCAAGCACTTTGCTGCAGAGCTTGGACTGTGCGCAGCTTGAGAGGGAGTGTCAGATTTGGGCAACCATGTGTGCAGCCATGATGGCCTGAATCCCTTTGTCCTCGTGTGCCTCTGTACATACAACTTCATTTGTATCCATTTCATTTTTTTCCTTTCATCCCTTTCACCCTTTGTGATCACCTTGCCTTTGTACTACCAAGTGGTGACATAACTATTTAGTCGCCCATTTTCTGACGCACACCTCAGTACATTTGCCTGTTGCAACGACTGAGGTGAGTATATAGTCTATGCTATGAACTACCATACTTATGACTCGGGTAGACCCTTGCTCGCAGGTAATATATTAGTACGTTTGCCCATCGCAACGACTGAGACCCTTGCTCACAGTCTCTCCTCACCCGTCTCTTCTCATAGCCTTTTCACATAACTGGGCAGCTTGAAGCCGCTCGCTAATGGTCCTGAGGTCACCATGCATGAGGACTATGTATTGTGAGATGTTGGGCAAGTCTGTTTCCATGTCTGACTGTGCAGACAGATCTGTGATACCACCTTGTTCTAGCAAACTGTTTACTGCCTGGATGTTCCCACTAACAGTTGAGTTGTTTATATCCATGGCTTGCACTGCAAAAATTGGCACTTTCACAATGGGAATTTGTTCAATAGATTCAGGGTCCTGGATTCATGACCTAAACTGGTGGAAATACTCGGGTCCATGTGTGCAAAGGTCAAGCAGAAACGTCCTAGAATTGAATCTGTCTCAGCGTGAGAGGGTCACCTGAGGATTTAATGGTGATCTTTTCCACAGTTCCTCTGAGCATTTTAGGTCCTCTATCATAACCCCATGGACCATTAGGAACAATAAACCTGATGTGAGGTGCTTGAGTGAGTCCATTGACTTTTAGACTAATGTGACTTCCGACTTCAGGTCAACATCAAAGTTGTCATAGGTGTATGATGCCAGCAATGACTGTCCCAGGTCTCGTATCATGTTCTGGGTCTCAGCTGACAAGGATTATATTGTGAGATTGATTGCATCAGTAGAGATGGATATGTCAATTTGTGCAAGAACATCAATGACCTTGAATGGTGCATGGGCCAACTGGAAAAAGAATCCGAGGACACTCTGTAAGATTTTTGCTTTCTGATTCATGCTGTGCACAATTACTCCACTGACAATAGTTTTTTTCTAGTCTATATCAGCTAATGTAGTGTTGGTAAATTGAAGTCATACAAACTATCATCACAATCGCCGGTCACCATTTCTCACGTCGATCTTTCATTGACAGCTCTTCACTTTTCTCTTCCACCAGCCCAATAATGAATCCTTCAAGATCCACCTCATCAACTTGCTCCCAATATTCATCTGTGTCATCAGGGAAAGGTGCATTGTTGTCATATCCGTCAATCTGGAACTCCGGACTTCACTCCAGACCCAACTCTGGACTTTCTTCCTGCGATCTCCAGTGCATTCTCGATGAGTCCACATCTCTGATACCCCAGACCCTCTGTATTTAGTATTCCTTGTTCTTAGTATTACATTCCATTCTTCACTTACAGTACATAGCCACTAGTTTTATCCCAGTTCACCCTCTGTCCCTGTGCCCACTTAGGAGCACAGCTCCGGTACACTTAGCATCCACACTCTGGACTATTAGTAAGACCTATGTTTTACTCCCATATATAAGTCTCCACACTTGTAGTAGATATACCAGTTTGAATATCGACTTGAACAGTCTCCCAAGCTCACTCTGACCCCCTTGAGTCTCTAAGACTCTCTTCTGAACCATCCTTAGCCTTCATTGCTTGCAACAAGGTCAATCTGACTTCTTTCGCCCATTCCGAAATTACAGGACACCCCCAGAGTTGTGACAAGGGTGCACCACATATGGTGAAGCCAAGTCCTGCTTAAATTCCAGAGTTCCAGAGTTACCTCCTGGAGACCCTGGTTCTAACAGTATATTCAAACTCCCTCTTGTTATAACTCCTAAATTGCATCTGTCATGGCCACTCGCATCATGCGCTCCAGAATGCGTGCTGTTGGCACAAACCCACCTCTGTCCCCACGTTTCAATCTGCTTAGTGTATTCGCAAGCAGTCACTGAGGCCCCGCCATCGTTGACCAATTCCACAGTTTCTCTGCCTGCCATACTCTGGCATCCATTTCCCAGGCTCATGCCCTCCAGCACTTGCCAACTCCGGATGTGCGGATCACTGAACTCAAGGACAACGGATCATCATTGTCCAACCTACCCCAAGAACAAGATATCCCTCATACACCACCCAATGGTCCTGGAAGCCCAGTGGGTCTGGATGGTCCTGGAGGTGATTCCTCTGATGAAGACCCCGACTTCCCTGAGCTTGGACCTGAGGATAGTGACGACAAGGAAGACACCCCTGGAGATGAAAATGAAAATGAGCAAGTCCCTTGGGACACACTCACCCTTCTCGCTGATGCTATCCATGGCCTTGCCTACTCCTCTTGTTGATGCCCTACTGATAGCACCCCCTGCACCAAAGTCTGAGAACCAGATAAATTCAATGGAACTGACCCCCAGAAATTCTGGACCTTCCTAGTCTAGTGCGAACTGAACTTCCAAGACTGTCCTAAGGCCTTTTGGACAGATTGCACCAAAGTAACATTTGTG
>JBBPTJ010000179.1:0-20238 GCA_038094035.1 Pulveroboletus aff. ridleyi
AGCTTTTGACAGTGTATCACCCACAAATGAATGGACAGACTGAGCGAATCAATCAGGAGATGGAACAATATCTACGAGCATATGTGGCCAAGAGACAGGACCAATGGCCAGAATACATCAAGCTTGCCCAATTCCATCATAACAATTCCCTCTCATCATCTATTGGATCTTCTCTGTTTGTGATCACCAGGAACTACTCCCCCCAGATGGGTTTTGAGGGTTCCTTGGAAACACTAGCTGGAAGTTTCCACCAGACCACCAGACATGTGCACCACGATGTCCAGCAAGCCTTAGAATGTGTGTGTGACCTGTTGTGTCAGCAAGAATCTGCAAGATCAGACGTGCCAAGCTATGCCCCTGGTGATCAGGTGTGACTCAGCACAAATAACTTAAAATTACCATATACTGCCCATAAATTAATGCAGTGATGGCTCAGGCCATACGAAGTGTTGCGAGCCCTTCCTAATATAGTTGAACTGCATTTACCCTCAACTTTCAAGATTCACCTGGTCATGAATGTCTCAAAGGTGAAACCCTACCGATCCCTGCTGCCTGGACAGCTGATCTCTTACCCAGATGCAATTGAGGTCTTGGACATGAGGTCAAGGCAGTTGTCACCTCCTACTTGAAAAAGGGAAAGTTGGAGTATCACGTTCGCTAGAAGAGCTACAATGACACTGATGACATGTGGGAACCAGCTTCCCATCTAGACAATGCACGTGACACAGTGGATACCTTCCATCATTCTTTCCCATCAGCCCCTTGCCCCCTCCGTGATCTCTTCATCATGGAGATGAATTGTCTTTTTGCTATTTATGGCCCTGAAGCTGGTACTCTGTTTGCAACGACTCATCTGGAACTTGAGTTGTAGCAAAGGGGGTGTTACAAACCACTTCAGACCCCTTTCTTTTTGCAGTCACGTGACCCATCACATGACCTGGGTCCAGACCATGACATCATATGACATCATGCCTCATGGCTGGTATGCCATTTTAATCTCCATTAACCCTGGTGGGAACTCTCTCACGTTCATGTACTTTAGCTAGCCACATATAGTAGTTTATCCCATAGACCCTATGGTCCATGTGCACCTTTCCATAGTATATAAACCCAAGTGTCTCAGCTAGTGTCCCCAGCTTTGACCACTTGTTATCCATGCTCCTTAGCTGGCTGATTGGTATGCTTGAGCTTGTCTTTCCATTTATTCTCTTGCCAGGCTCAGTAATAGCCTGTGAAGCTGAGGCTGGTAGTGTGTGCTCCCGTAGTTCGCAACAGATCCAGCTCAACACATCTGCTCTTTCCGACCCTTGCTCTCTCATTCCCTCAGTCAGTGTCTGCAAACAGGATATTCCTCCATTTCCCGCACTTGTAGACTCTGGATCTTCCAATTGTTTTATAAATACAAAATTTGTTAATAAATACAATCTTTTGACCTACTCCATAACTTCACTCCAACTCCAACTTTTCGACAGGACATCCAACTCCACCATCACTCAAGCCATCAACCTTACCATCTGCTTTGAAACCAGCAACATCACTCTGCTAGATGGATCCTGTTCACTGGTTCTGGGACACAACTGGGTCACCTGCTTCAATCCATTGATTGATTGGGTTTTGAGCAGTATATCATTCCAACCATCCAAGCAGTCCATGCCAGCAAAACTGAGCTCACCTCCACAGCCTCTGGATTCACCTCCTCCAGCTGACCCTGTCACACCTGATCTGCCAAGTTTCTCCAAATACCAGGCTCTACCCATCTCTTTCATCAGTGCCACCACTTTTGTGTTGGTCTGTTGACTCTAGGGTTCCACCCAGTTCAGCCTGCAAATCCACCCTCAGAAGTCTGAACTCTGGTCAGCATTCACTGATCCAGCCCCTCCTCCAGCTCTGGTCGACCTGTCCAGAATCCCTCTAGATTACCACAACTTCGCAGATGTGTTCAGCAAGAGCAAAGCATTCACACTCACTCTGCATCATAAACATGATCTGAAGATCAACCTGGAGGAAGGTACCTCCCCTCCCTTGGGCACCCTCTACTTCCTCTCCCCCTCTGAGCTTGAGGCTCTCTGGATGTTTCTCAATGAACACCTCAAAAATGGGTTTATTTGCCTGTCCTCTTCTGCCCACACTGCTCCAGTCCTCTTCTGCTGACACTGCTCCAGTCCTCTTTGTCTGCAAAAAGGATGGTTCCCTCTGCCTCTGTATTGACTTCTGAGGACTCAACAAGATCACAAAGAAAGATCGCTATCTGCTTCCCTGCATCTCCAACCTCCTTGATGCTCCAAGCTGTGCCAAGGTCTACACCAAGATCGATCTCTGGCACGCATACCATCTGGTCTGCATTGCCAAAGGTGATGAATGGAAGACCTCATTCTGGATGTGCTACTGATCATTTGAATGGCTTGTCATGCCATTTGGTCTGACAAATTGATCTTTGCAGATCTCCTTGACATTTGTGTGATAGTCTACCTGGACAACATCCTCATCTTCTCTGAAGACAAAGCCTCCCACAAGGAGCATGTCCAGGAAATCCTCTAGAGACTCCACAAACACAATCTCTACATAAAACCTGAGAAATGCGAATGGAATACTGACTCCACTGAGTACCTTGGCTACCAGCTTGCTCCCTCCAGCCTGACAATGTCTGAAGACAAAGTCACAGTTATCTGGGATTAGCCAGTACCTCAGAAGGTCTGGGACATCTAATCTTTCCTCAGTTTCATGAATTTCTACCGATGATTCATCGCTAACTATTCTGACATTGTCATGCCCCTCACCCACCTTACTCATAAGGGCACTCCATGGCTCTTCAACAACTTGTGCCTTGCTGCTTTTCAATCCCTCGCCTTCACCTCTGCTCCTATTCTTGTCCATTGGACTCTGGATGCTCTGCTCATAGTAGACACCAATGCCTCCAACTATGCCATCACTGGTATCCTCTCCATCTGTTGTCTGGATGGGGAGATCCAGCCTGTCACCTTCTACTCTCGGATACTGTCTGCTCCAGAGCTCAACTATGACACCCATGACAAGGAACTCCTGGCAATCTTTGAGCCCTTCCAGACTTGGAGACATTACCTTGAAGGATCTAGTACTCTGGTCAACGTTGTCACCAACCACAAGAACCTCAAGTACTTCACCACCATGAAGCTCCTGACCTGCTGGCAAGCCCATTGGTTGGAGTTCCTCTCTCAGTTCAACATGGTGGTGCATTTCTGCCCCAGATGCCTTGGTATGAAACCTGACTCCCTCACTAGACACTGGGATGTCTACCCCAAAGAGGGGGATAAGGACTACACTCACGTCAATCTGCACAACTTCCACCCTGTCTTAACCCAGGAACAAATCGCTGCGTCCCTCCAGGCAACCTACCTCATGGCCCCTGTCCTCCAGGCTAGCACCCTCCTTGATGTTGACTCCATCCACAGCAACATCCTATCCACTCTCCCATCCAACCCTCTGGCCACCATCCACATGTCTGCCTCCGAATCTGACTCTCACTGGTCAGTTGACTCTGACAGATTCCTCCATCTAGATAACCAGATATATGTTCCAGACTCCACAGACCTCCATCTTCAGATCCTCTGGTACAAGCATAACTATCTGCTCTTTGGACATTTTGGCCAGAATTGCACCCTGGAACTGATCTGCTGTGATATACATGGCCTGGCATCAGAACATTCATCAAGGAGTACATCTCCTCCTGTATCACCTGTGCACACATAAAGGTTCCCAGACATCGCCCCTATGGATTGCTCAAGCAGCTCCTGGTCCCAGAAAGACCATGGAACTCCATCTCCATGGACTTCATTGAATAGCTCCTGTTCTCCTCCGGGTTCACAGCCATCCTCATTGTCATGGACCACCTTTCCAAGCAATGCATTTTCATCCCAATGCATGACACCATTACATCTTCAGAATTGGCCCAGCTGTTCCTCCTCCATGTCTTCTCCAAGCATGGAGTCCCCTCCCATGTTACCTCCAATCAAGGATCCAAATTCGTGTCTCACTTCTTCCACTTACTTGGCAAATCCCTTGATATCCACCTCCACTTCACCTTCAGATACCACCCAGAAGGTGACAGACAAACTGAATGGATGAATCAGACCCTGGAAAAATACCTCTGGATTTATTGTAACTACCAATAGGACAACTGGTCCAAACTCCTGCCCCTTGTGGAGTTTGCATACAACAATTCTGAGTGCTACCACTGGTGTCTCCCCATTCTTCACTAACAAGGGCTACCACCCAAACATCATGGTTCACCCTGAGCGTGACCTAACCTCTACATGAGCCTGTGAGTACTCTATCGACCTTGATTCTCTCCACACCTTCCTCTGGGAAGAAATGGCTCATGCCCAAGAGTGATATCAAGGCCTAGCAGATGCCAAGCAAATTCCAGCACCAGGCTTCAAGGTCAGTGATCTGGTCTTTGTCAAGGCAAAATACTTCCATTCCACATGACCCTCCAAGAAGTTATTCAAAAAGAACCTAGGGCTATATGACATCATCACCAAGGCAGGAACCCATTCCTTCACCTTTCACCTCCCAGATTCAATGAAGTCCATTCATCTGGTCTTTCATGTCTCCTAATTGGAACCATCTGTTCCAAACACAATTCTGAACTGCATCTAACCCCCACCACCTCTGGTCAAAGTAGATGGTGAACCAGATTATGAGATATCAGAGATCCTTGACACCAAGTTGGACAGACGAAGAAAGAATTGCAAGTTGTTGTATCTGGTATATTGGTCCAGATATGAAGGAACCAACGAAAAGACTTCATAGTTACCAGCTATGGAGCTTGATTACACTTCCAAACTCATCTCAGAATTCCACCTCCAGTACCCAGATCAACCTGGACCTCATATGGCTTAACAAGCAACTCCTCCAATTTTCTGAGATACTAATCTACACCTCTGCATCTGCCTCCAATTCCACCTCCACCTCCCTCTCACATCTCTCCACCTCCTTCACCTCCATAGTCAACCCCTTCAGCTCCTTCCCTGCTAAACCCACATTCTCCAACTCCAACTCCAACTCCAACTCCAACTCCAACTCCAAACCCCCTCCATACACCTCCTGCATCTTCAACTCCACCAGCCTCTCTAGCAGATAGTTCTGCTGGTCAAGGCAATAGACAATGTGATGCATTTGCCCCCTGAGCTCCCTCCCCATCCTCTCCACCTCCACACTCCACTCGCTTATCTCTGACTCCTTTGAGGTCCTTGCCTCTGGCATCTCTGCACATGCCTTCTTACGAGGCAACTTCATCTCACTTTCCACATATTTCCTTCAGTGCTCCGGCCTCCTGTTTCCACCTCAGTCACAATGAGCTTCAGCAGTTCGACACTCTGAGCAAGAGGTTGTCTTACCAGTGTTATGGACCACTTTAGTACCTCTCTTTCTCAGTCATGTGACTCATCACATGACCAGGGTCCAGACCATGACATCATATGATGTCATGCCTCATGGCTGGCATGCCCTATTAATCTCTGTCATCCCTGATGGGAACTATCTCATGTTTGTGTACTTTAGCTAGCCATGTATAGTAGTTCATCTCACAGACCCTATGGTCTGTGCGTATCTCTCCATAGTATATAAAGCCAAGTGTCTCAGCTGGCGTCCCCAGCTTTGACCACTTGTTATCTTCGCTCTTTAGCTTGGGTGATTACATGAGCTTGAGCTCTTCTTCTTGTCTATTCCCTTGCCAGGCTTAGTAATAGCCTGTGAAGCCGAGGCCAGTGGTGTGTGCTCCCAGAAGTTCACAACACTTGGTCAAAGCTATTTACACTGCCCTCAGGTGAACATGCCATCTTGTTGGTGAAGTATTGAGATCAGGTGAGCATTTATTCCCATCAGAAGACCAGGATCAAGAAAGAAACAAAGTGCATTGACAATGGCTGCCAGGCCCAGGCATAAGGGACACAGCATATCGTTTTCATATGACAGAACAGGGCATACCACCCAAACAGGTTACATACATGGTCATCTGCCATATTAAACAAGGATAAAGTTGCTTCTTGCCCAAAGTGCACTAGAGCATAATCTCTGTGGTTTGAGGTTACCAGGTTTGCAGAATACCTGTGACGTCCACTGTCAGCACATGATACATATATAACATCACTCATTATCGAGTGTCTACCCCCTTGACAGAACCCACACCATCCAAAGCAAGCTGAAGAAGAAGACCAATCACCTATGTACCTCCTCCACCACAGCACCTGATCTCTTCGCATCACAAGCATTCCTGGATGTCGGTTGTGACTCTAGGACAGATGAGTCATGAGACTGACCTAGAAGGTAGTCCATGCATGAGTAAGCAAAGTGGCATGACCTTTCTCTTCTCGCCACTTTGCACACATGTTGGAGTGATCCTGCCCCCCTGTTAGCTCTTCTCAACATACCTGTTATGCATCATACTCTGAGACATGAGAGACCCTCATGCAGCGATACAACTGGACTTTGCAATGCCCGAGTTTGCAGAAGAGTGACAACCCTTCCTAGATGTGGGACTACAACTCCAACAAGCCATAGACATCCTCTCCAGACAATGGATGATCAAAAACGATAAGAAGAGAAACGAATGGAGACAAAGGTGAGAAGAAGAAGCCACAGCCAAAGCGGAGATAGAGGAGCAGACCTGAAGGGAAAGGCAACAGCAAGAAGAGGAAAAAGCACAAATCCTCAAGGAAGAATGGAAGAAGAACAAGGTGAAGTTTGCGACCATCCCGAACACCCCCGTCCCATTCAAGCCAACAGTACTCCTGTTGCAAGTAGCCATATGCAAAATCCAGCAACACAAGTCTTGCGAATTATGGTATTTTACAAACGAAGGATTAGATGTGGCTGATGCCTCCCTGTCCTATGTGCTAGATGACGACTCCCTAGCCTTTGTCCATGCGGCAGATGGCACCCCAACTTTCATACCAGCCATCAGTGCCAAAGACAAGGCGAGTGTAACGCAGGATGAAAACCTCTCTCTAGAACAATTCAGTCAAGCCTCCTTACAGATCATACTGTTCTTCTACAACCATGGGTGGGACCACACACACATACAAATGCATGTAGAGTTCTGGTCGGCCATAGAAAACCACATATGGCGAAACTCCTGCCATAAACACCACCAGAAGGCACTCCTAATCTACCAGGGACAACAGCGCCACAAATGGCACAACTATACAGTGAGGTGCAAAACTCTTACAATGTTTGGTACTTTTGGAGTGTGTGTGATGTAGTATCTGAGAGTGTGGGAATTTCGCTTAGCTTTAGTGGGGGCGTGGGAACTACTAACCCTTGGCTACAAATGTTGTCCCTGAGTCATGTGACCATGTGTAAATGCTGTGGAGATATACCCATTTTAATCCCCACATGTCATTGTAACAGTTTTGCACCTTTCATATTAAGTAGGGTATTTGGCAAATATCAGTACTTGGTATGACCTCCTTTGGCCTTAAGCACTGCCTCAACCCTCCTAGGAATGCTTTCAATCAATTTCTGACACTCCCCAGATGCTATATCCCACCACTCCTTCTCAACCCTTGCCCATAACTCCTCAATTCCCCCAGGAGGGTTTTCATACCCTGCAAATCTTCTTTTGAGGTAACCCCAGAGATGCTCAATGGGGTTCAAGTCAGGAAATTGGGCAGGCCACACCATAGTCCTGAATTCCTTGTCTTCCAGCCACTCCTTGACCTTCCTGCAGGTATGTTTGGGGTCATTATCCTGCTGAAAGATGATATCAGAAGGATTGAGAGTGTGATGCTCTAGGGTATTGAGCAATTCATCCTTCAATATTTGAAGGTAAAGGTCTCCATTCATCCTACCATCAATCTTGCAGGCATAGCCAACTCCCTCCCAAGTCATACAGCCCCATACCATCACAGAACCTCTTCCAAACTTCAAGGTTTCCTGGACTAGCCTATCATTCAGTCTTTCTCCTGATTTTTTCCAAGCCCATTTGCACCCATCTGAGCCTAGACAATTAATTTTGGTCTCATCAGACCATATCACCTTCTTCCAGTCCTCCAGAGTCCAATCTTTATGGGCATAGGCAAAGTCCAAATGTGCTTTATGATGTTTTGTAGAGAGTAAAGGTCATTTGAGCTTGACTACAGCTTTCATTCCAGCTTTTTTAAGGTATCAACAAGTAGTGTTTGGATGGAGAGGCTGATTGGTGATCCCTGAGAGAGTTTTGGTCACTTGAACTGCATTTTCTGCCTTCTGGGATGAAATAAGATGGATAGTATGGCGAATATTGAAGGGGGAGAGCTTTGATGGGTGACCTCCAGTAGACTTTTGGAGGTTGGAACACTCCTTGGAATGAAGTCTGGACACAGTAGCAATGCTGAGACCAGTAGAAGAGGCAATAGAGTGAGTAGAATGACCAGCATCAAGCTGTGATAGAATGGTATTCTTTTGAGTAGAAGAGAGAGATTGCATGATGATAGTGGTTAAAAAGAAAGAAGTGTAAGAGCCAATTCAAACTGAGACATAATGTTTACATGTGTATATTTGTTTGTATTCCAAATAAACACCAACTATCCTACTGTTTACCAAGAATTCTACTACCATTATCAAAAGGTGCAAAACTGTTACAATGATATATGTGGATTAAAATGGGTATATCTCCACAGCATTCACACATGGTCACATGACTCAGGGACAACATTTGTAGCCAAGGGTTAGTAGTTCCCACGCCCCCACTAAAGCTAAGCGAAATTCCCACACCCTCAGATACTACATCACACACACTCCAAAAGTACCAAACATTGTAATGGTTTTGCATCTCACTGTATAACATCGCCACAAGCTTTCGACCTGTCAATCATCAACAATGAAGTGCTCAGAGACACCCTCGACAACATACTGATGCAAACGAGGACAGAGCAAACAGACTTGATTAGCATGGTGAGTCTTCACAATCTCAACCATGGTTCTCAACCCACTCACAAGAACTCCTCGCTCAACCCATCACAACCCGAACAACCCATTGCCCCACACCACTGCATCCTTGACACCCTGTTAACAGCACTGTGAACCCCCCTGTTGCTATGCTCGTTGCTTAACACCCAGTCAATGTATAACAGCTCAGTGAAAAACTATGTAGCTGTCCTAAATGAGAAATACTCTGTCCTCTTGTCCAAGAGCGACACCCCATCAGGAAACCCTGTGCAGCAATCAGCTAGCAGATCCAAGAGACCCTTCTCCCCCCCACTAGGGGCCCAAGAGAGTAACCACAAGAGATTGTGATCCTTTCAGCCCACCCAACTGACCTCACAACTCTCCGCCTATGCAGTATGCCTGGGAAGACACAGACATGACATCACACGATGCAACACCTCCCACACATGGGACCAGAAATATGATGCATTCACAGAATGAACAGGAGGCAGTCTCTTTGTCAGACAAGACAGGTGACCCTTGTGCTGCAAATGGCAAAAACCCGTGGGGTGCACCGATTTCCACCACCCCCTCCATCTCTGCTTGGGATGCGGAGCCAACACACACAGCACCCAACAATGCCCTCGTGCTCAGAGGCAAACCCCCAACCACACCATACAAGGTGGAAGGTTGGATACAATCGCTATGCCGAGCAGATAGACATTCATGCTTTCAGGATGTTCATACCGGCCTTCGGAATGGTTTCCTAGTAGATTTTCCAGTTATCACATGTGTTCAGATACCACCTAATAAGACATCCATTGAACAGTATCATGATGTTTTTAATAAGTCCATACAACAAGAGATAGATAAGAGGAGACACATAGGCCCATACTTAGCACAAACCCTACTCACACTAATCAGTCCATTTCAGACCTCATCACTGTCCATAATACCGAAAGAAGGGCGCCCAGGAAAGTTTCATCTAATACAAAACTTCTCCTACCCCTTAAACCCATCACCAGATTTCCCATCGCTCTCAGTCAACACACAAACCAACACAGACTGCTTCCCAGCAACCTGGGGAAATTTCTCCATGGTCGCACTGCTCATAGCCAGACTATCCGAAGAATCCAAAGCAGCCACATGCAACATGGCTGAGGCATATTGGACCATCCCCACACACCCCTCTCAATGGCTAGTGAGACCAGCACACACCTTCCAAGACGTAAAACAACTATACGGCAAACTACTATATGCCTCATCCGCATTGTGTGAAGGCAGAGCGTACCTCACAGGGCTAGAGTGCATGCTAAAAACATGTGCAGAGAAACCCTTCATGCCCCATCACCCCATAAAAGCTATTGCAGCAGACCTACACTGGTGGGACACCTGTCAGGAACTAACCTAGAGCATAAAGTATGCCTAAGGACGTCCGGGCCTCTACTCTGGGAATGAGAGCAAAAGGACTAGAATATCGAGCATGAGCCTAATCTACAGGCGAGTGCTATGACTATATACTACTGTCTAAGCCCAAAACCCTAAGTAAACCCTGTAGCTCGGGCTGAGGGCTATTACTAATGGATATTAAATAATGATGGGAATGGAACTCTAAATATGATGGCTGAATAAGTTAGAAATGGAATGATGTCATGGTCTAGCCTATGATGTAATAGAATGATCTAGAAGGATCTACCTGAATCTAGATAAGATACTGAAAGATAATGTCAACCTGTGACAATAAGATAAGATAAAGGAAAATAAAGAGTGCGGAAATAAATAGGTTCTGTCATCACCTCCTTCTCAAGGTTGAAACTCCGGAAAAACTGATTGACAGGCGACCATAGAGAATGAGTTGGGGCATGTTTGACACAGAAATGTCGAAAGGAACAACACAACCACCAACGAGAGGCGGAGTCGTAAAGGGTAGAGCGTGGATAACGTAACAAGGAGCTGACTTTCTTCAACTGGTGATGGTTGATGCTTTGGTCAGCAACAGAAGAGAAAAAAGCTTTGCTTTTTTGCTCGTGTACTCGCTGCATAGCAGTGGCTCGCTTGCACTCACTGTACACTTGCAGGCTTCGCTTTGCTCATCAAGAGCTCGCTTACAGCTCGCTATCATATCGCAATGCTCGCTATCACCTCCTTCTCAAGATCGACGTCCCAGCGATAAATCGCTAGAATAGGCTTGGACTCTGATGGCTTGGGAGAGGCAGTGATGGTGCTCGGTTCCTCGAGTGGCGTTATTCGGGTTTAACGTCTCGAATGGGGACGGCTTCTGATCGGATCTGGTGATAGGTGTCCAAACGGCTGGGTGTGAAGATCGGCTAAATGATCTAGCAGGATCTTTGGGTGCGGGGATTGATCACGCGGCTTCTTAGATTAATGTCCGGAAGTGCGGACGGGGCAACGTTATGTCATGAGGTGTGAAACAAGATCAACTCGGATCACATCATAAATCGTGACGTCGTGGAACAATGACCGGATGGTGGCGACCAGGTTCTTAATTCGTAAGTCGTGATGAGGATTTGATGTACCTCAGGGGTTTGAAGTGGTTTTCTGATTGTTTATGGGTTTTAACAATTTTCTTTGGGTTGGAGGAAATGGGTATATGGAGATGAAACTCCTTGACAGTTTTACTGCAGATGTCTAGGCAGGATTCTTTTGATAACGCAGAGATTTGACTGTGTATGCCTTTTGATGGTTGAGAGACTTAACTCGATGAACGGGTGATCAGGGGTTTGACAATCAAGGGGAATGTCTATGTTCGTCATGTCATAAGTGACGTGAGGGTGTTGTATTGGATGAAATCGTGTCGACGATTCGGTGGATTGATTTTGAATTGCTTCGGGTATCAAACAAACCAGGGTGAGAACGAGGTTCTCAGGATATTGGCTTTGAAGTGGGGCTTCTGGTGACAAGGGACCAAAGGGGTTGAGCTTTCTCAAGATGCTCTAACTGCAGTAGTTTTGATAATGGAGACTCAACTCCTCTTCTTTCTTGATTTTCTAGAATTTTCTTACGTCGTAATTTTCTTGGCGGGTAGCGGGGTTCGGATCGCTAAGTGCTTCCGAGGTGCGGCAATTTATCTGGTCTTGTGATCGACCTAAAGGGGAAGTGTAGCCGGTTTATGGAGTCTGGCAATAGACTACTGAAGAAGAGTTGAGGAAGGGGGGAGTAGGCGGGTAACCATTTTATAAGGTCTTGTAATCGACCTGTCAACTCTCTCTCTGAGCAGCTTTAACGTCTTGCTTAGGATGCCTTGACTCTCGGGTTGGGCAGTTTAGTCTCATGCCAAGGAGGTAACGTAGTTTTATGTCATCTCGGACCTTGCGGATAGTTTATACTCGATGTCCGGGAGTCAGGACCTTTGGCCGGCGATGACTCACTCACAGCTTGGGGTAACGGAACGGTTTCTTCTCATGTTCAGGAGATGTGCACGGTTTATCCACATGCACTGGTGTAGGCAGCCCTTTAACGTCTAGCTCTGAGACTTTGGTGAAAAGTTTTACCTCTTATTCAGGAGGTTTTAGGTAGTTTAATGTCTTGCTGAGGATGTTTGTGGCACAGTTTTACATCATGTCCAGGATGTAAGACTTCTTGGCGAGGAAATTTGTAAGGTTGGCGTCGATGGTATAGCCTATTCAAGCAAGAAAAAAAGCTTCGCTTTTTTGGCTCGCGCGCTAGCTGCTTCATTGCATTCAGCAGCAGAATGCTCGTAAGAGCACTCCTTCGCTACGCTCAGTCGTTGCTCTTTCTCATATCGCGCTCACCTATTCACCTCCTTCTCAAAGTCCTTTGTCCCGAAGGACAACCAATAAATGGCAGAACAAAAAAGAAAAGAAAAGGGGTGAGATGGAGCCAATGGCAGAGGGGTGGCTAGTGGCTATGAGGGTGTACATGTGACCTATAGGGGGCGCTAAGGGGGAGCGCACATGGGAGATGGCTTGTGGGTGTTCCCTAAAAGGTCAGATGGACAGTGTAACCTCTACGCGGAGAATCTGAGTAGCGCGTCATACGTGTCTACCACCTCCTGTAGGAACCGTCCTCCGTTTCTGTCCTCCCTGGTTCGGGCGAATGGTACTACCTCATCCGCTCTAAATAATTCCTCTCAACCGGGTATCCCTGGACCTCTCAGCTCTCCGCTGCGACCTCTCTCTCATGCTGGGATGTTGTCTCTTGTAACGGAGTGGTGGCTGGCGGTAGCTGGGGGCGAAGTCGGATTTTGTGAGTGGTTTTCCATTGTACTCAGGATGGGTGGCATGGTCGGTCGTGCGGGTGGACGTGACGACGATGGTGGATTATTGCGACGGCGGTGATGGGTGACGGTCTGCAGCTGATAGAATGTTGCATTGAGAGCCGAGCGTAAGACTTGACTCAACGTGGGGGTGGCTCGTTGACGACGAGCGGCAGGCATGACTGGGTAGTCGTGACGCTTTGTCTCTCTGCCAGGTCCTCTTATACAGACTTCCGGGTGAGTCTAGACCGAATGCGGGAATATGATGTCTCATAACATTCATAATCTTCGTAACAGCAGGTTGCTATGGCCAGTTGGGGTTCCGGCAAAAGGGGTAGACAGGTGAAACCCAGTGTCGTACAATGCTATAACGGAGCATTCTCCGACGGACGTCTCAGGTATTCCACGAACCTGGGGACTCAAATCACAGAGATCCCGCCCTAGTGCACTATGGGCAACAGCAACATTATCTGATTTGTGTGGCGGTGGACGGCTGCATCATATACCTGACTAATAACCGTGGTATGCGGGGATCCTTCGAGCGGTATCCGTACTCTATGCCTCTGCATGTCCTGAGGATTGGACGGCCGGTTTAAGCTGGCTGGGCTTATCGGAAGGCGAAGCCTTCTTTTTGGGCAGTTTAACCGTCAATGCCCGGGACCTTTAACCTTTTTACGTCATGCTCAGGACGGAGAGCCTAAGCTCTTTTGAGGTCATAATGGGTCGTGTCTTGTGAGTGGGAACTCTTGTCACCAGCTCGGGTCGTGGATCATGCATCTATAGGGGTACAATAAACAACTCAACGCCTTGTGGCGGAGACAGGTGGTAATGGAGTGGGGGGTAAGAAATGGGGACTAGGGCGAACGAAGTTTTCAGCACCTAGGCGGAGTAGAGGGAGGAGGACTAGCCGACGCAAAGTGCTCGAACTAGGCAGAACAGGAATTCGTAACGATGCAGTTTTACCTCATGCCGGAGGAAGTGGCTTTTCTTTTTTTCTTTTTTTCGTAAGATCGTAACAACGGCGATGTCGGTAGCAGTTTACCCTCGTGCTCAGGAGTCTCAAGTTTTTGAACGGTTTCACGTAACACCGACAACAACGGTTCGAACGAACGTAACTTGGATTTTGCGGATATTTTGACGGCAGCAAAGCCCAATAGGAAGGAGAAGACGAGAACTAGCCGGATGAAGGATCACAGACTAGGCAAAGTGAAGAGAAGGGGCGGAGGGGGGAAACCTAGGACAACGGCAAGAAGCATACCGAAGTCGGAGGGAGATAGGGTGCTCGATATTATGTCAGGAACTAACCTAGAGCATAAAGTATGTCTAAGGACGTCCGGGCCTCCACTCTGGGAATGAGAGTGAAAGGACTAAAATATCAAGCACGAGCCTAATCTACAGGTGAGTGCTATGACTATATACTACTGTCTAAGCCCAAAACCCTAAGTAAACCCTGTAGCTCGGGCTGAGGGCTATTACTAACGGATATTAAATAATGATGGGAATGGAACCCTAAATATGATGGCTGAATAAGTTAGAAATGGAATGATGTCATGGTCTAGCCTATGATGTAATAGAATGATCTAGAAGGATCTACCTGAATCTAGATAAGATACTGAAAAATAATGTCAACCTGTGATGATAAGATAAGATAAAGGAAAATAAAGAGCGTGGAAATAAATAGGTTCTGTCAACACCCACCTCCAAGACAGAAAAGTCCTCACACGACTACAACAACCCCTTTCACATACCAATGTGCAAGTCTTCTCAGATACCAGCTATGGCTAGGAATTGGCATTGTCATCAGAGAAAAATGGTGAGCATGGACCCTCAAGCCAAACTGGCAAACGATACAAGGAGAAAAGAGAGACATTAGTTGGGTGGAGGCCGTGGGTCTCGAACTACTCATCCACATGATTGACATGGCCTTCCCACACCTCACCAGAGTCATTGCCCACAGCAACAACACAGGAGTCGTCAAAGGATGGTGGACAGAAAGGCACCACAACACAGAAATGAATGCAGTTTTCAAACAATACACTCCCACCTCACTCAAACCACTAACCTCCAGAGCATTCGCACAGCTTACATCCCAAGCAACAGCAACCCAGCAGATCCACCATCACAAGGAAAGTACTCCCCTTTCAATCGCATCCTTCTGCAAGTTCCCCTCCCCCACCCACTTGAGCATTTCCTCACACCAGTCAACAACCCCTGTGAGCCCAATCGTGAATGGAGAGAGACCACAGGTCCCGACATCACTGAGGAGCATCACAGATGCAATGGGAACAGGATGCCCTCAAGCATACAAAAGTGATAGCATGAGGAATAGCACAATGATCTCCAAATCATACGAGAATACTACCTGTGAAAAGAAAGCAACAGACCTTCCCAAGGCCCCCACACCTAGATCATACCAATCAAACATGACTCTGAAAATTTCCCCCCTCCGACCGCGCTGCCTAGCAAGAGACCGTTTACAACTATGGTGCCCAAGCCCAATAGCCTCAAGATGGGTGGAAGATGCCCATGGCACCCCCATACCAATCCCAGAGGCCCACCTTGACCAAATCCTCGACATCATCACAGCATCATGGACGGAAAAGACGAAGGAAATCTACAGAGCTGGTCTACTCTCATTTCACCTATTTTGCAACCTACATGGCATACAGGAAAACCAGAGAGCTCCTGCATCTCAATCACTAATCATTGCCTTTGTCACAAATCATGCAGGACACCACTTGGGCTCAGCACTATCCAACTACATAGTAGGCATGAGGGCGTGGCACATACTACACAGAGTCACGTGGTCAATCAACCCAGACAAAACATGCTCCATAGTAGAGGGAGCCTGCCGATTAGCCCCAGCATCAACCAGGCAAAAGAAGTGGAACCCATTTGAGCAAGCCACCCTCCTCCTTTTCCTCACATACCTAGACCTAACTAATCATCGCGACGCCAAAATCTTCACATGTATGTATAGTAGTCACCTTCTACTCCATTTCCAGGCTAGGTGAATTCACAGTCCCGTCAATAGAGAAATTTGCAACAAACCCAAACCACTACATATGCTGCAAACACGTCTCCCTAACTGAGAACCAAAAATCTCCACACATAATATCCTTCCACCTACTAACCACCAAATGTGCAATGGAGGGTGAAACCACACAATGCGCTATTCTGAGGTGTGATACACCCATTTTATAGTCCCAGGAATACCCATGGACTTCTATCTACAAGATCTAACTAATCCAGGGCCAAATGGCACCCAGAAGGTATGTAATCTAAAATAATCCAGTATCAGATTGATGCAATCCAGACCTGGATAAATGGGTGGATTGTGCGAAAGAATCTGGACAAATGAAGAAAGGAATGGAAGATGGAAGAGACCTACCTGGATGGACGACAGATGCTTTGAATGGACTTTTAAACAGATGACAGAAAGGGGCTTGCAACCATAGGAGGATCCAACCTTCTACAGCATTCATCGTTAAGCTAGGCTCGAATCAAATGATTATTGGCTATGATTGGCTTACTCACCACAACCCCACTATCAACTGGGTTGAAAAGAAATAGACTTCACCTGCTGCACTGACAATTGTGACAATTACAAGTCGCAGCAGGATGGACATTTCAGATATAAGCTGTGTACCATCAAAGCTGGCATGGGAGAAAAGGTCCTAGCAGCCTATTACGATTTCTTGATGTTTTTTCAGAGCAGGAATCCAATCGCATGCCCTTGTGGAAATATTGGGACATGTCATCAATCTCAAACCTGACTTCATTCCAAGGAAGGGGAAAGTTATCCCACTATCCAACATGGAATTGGAAGAAGTACAGACTTTCATCGACAAGAAAGTCAAGAAGGGATACCTATGACCAAGCAAATCCCCTCAAACATCCCCAGTATTCTTCATCCCAAAGAAGGACAGTAAAAAACAACTGGTTATGGACTACCACTATTTAAACGAAGGAACTATCAAAAACACCTATCTCTTACCACTAATCTCACAGCTCATTGACTGCCTCAAAGGTGCAGATATGTTCACAGCAATGGATCTATGCTGGGGCTACAACAATGTCCACATCAAGGAAGGTGACGAATGGAAGGTAGCATTTATAATGCCTATTAGGGCTTATGTGCACCCTCAACCTTTCAGAACATGATGAATGATATCTTTTTAGATCAATATGCCTTTCTCATTATTTATATGGACAATATGATGATATTTACAAAAAGGAAAATCAAAGAAGAACACAAAGCACTAGTTTGCAAAGTATTACAACAACTCAGAGAAAATGACTTATATATTAAACCAGAAAAATGTGCATTCTCTAAGAAAAAGGTCAAATTCCTCAGAATGAATGTCTCCAAGAACAGTGTAGAAATGCAAGAGAAGAAAACCCAAGCAATCACAGATTGGCCAGAACCAATGTGTCCAAAACAAGTCCAGGTGTTCCTAGGACTATGTAACTATTACCAGAAATTCATTGACCAATTCACAGAAATTGCAAGGCTATTGAATGACCTGACAAAAAAGGACACCCCCTTTCGGTGGGGTGATACTGAATGAGCAGCCTTTCTTGCTCTCAAAAAGAAATTCACAGAAGCTCCACTGCTTGCATATCTGAATAGCTCATGGCAGATGCACATTGAAATGGATGCCTCTGACATTGCAACCAGAGAAATCCTCTGGTAGGAATGCGAAAATGGGCAATGGTGCCCTTACGCCTTTCTGTCCCACTCTTTTGATGCAACCAAAAGAAACTACCCTATCTATAACAAGGAACTGATAGTGGTCATTTGAGCACTTGAAGAATGGCAACATTATTTAATCAGATGAGAATGATTCGAGATCTGGACAGACCACAAAAACCTGGAATATTGGAAAAAGCCACAAACCTTATCAGGGCAACAAGCACATTGGCATGCCCTTCTCCAGGAATTCAATCTCGAATTCGTTTATCATTCTGGCTTGCTGAATCATGCTGACCCCTTATCCCATCAACCTAACCATGGTGACACAGTTGAAAATCTAAATAAAGATGTCATGATTCTACCTGCTGAACTATTTGTAAAAAAACATTATGATAGAATCTCCACTTTTACAAAAAATACAAAAAGAATCCCAAAAAATAAATGATGTACTAAACTATACTTATGATACTGTTAGGGAGGTATACCTCCACGATTTCACTGGCTGGATTTATGTTCCACCTTCAATCCATGCCAAGATCCTTAAGACATGCCATGACAATCCCCTAGGGGGTCATAACAGTCAAGTACATACCTACCATATGATCAACTGCTCCTTTATGTATCTGGCTGCAAATGTGAAAAGACATTGTATCCTATGTTAAACACTGCTATACATGCATCCTTACAAAGGGTTCATCAAAGGCACTGGCAGGAAAAATTATGCCCCTTCCAGTTGCTAGTCACCCTTAGGAGGATATCTCTATAGACTTCATCACAGGTTTATCTGAGGTCAACAGACTTGACTCTGTCTGTGTCATCATTGACTGACTCTCCAAAGAAGTTATTTACATATCATGTTCCAAATCCACCTCCTCATTAGATTTAGCCAAATTATTCCGTGATCACATGTGATCGCAACACGGCATTCCCCATACCATTGTATTGGATTGGGGCCCACAGTTCATGTCTGTCTTCACAACCGAACTATGTAAACTATTAGGTGTAATGCAAAAGCTGTCCATGGCATACCACCCTCAAACAGACAGGTAAACAAAGCAGATAAACAGAGAGATGGAACAATATTTGCATGCATATGTGGCCAAGAGACAGTGTCATATCCGTCAAATCTGGGACTCCGGACTTAACTCTGGACAACTCTGGACACCTTTCCTGCGACCTCTGGTGTGTTCTCGATGAGTCTGCATCCCTGACACCCTGGACCCTCTGTATTTAGCATTCCTTGTTCTTAGTGTTACGCTCCATTCTTCGCTTACAGTATATAGCCATTAGCTTCGCCCCAGTTCACCCTCCGTCCCTGTGCCCACTTAGGAGCACAGTTCTGGTACACCTAGCATCCGCACTCCGGACTATTAGTAAGACCTATGTTCTACTCCTGTATATAAAGTCCCCGCACTTGTAGTAGATACTCGAGTTTGAATATCGACTTGGACAGTCTCCCAAGCTCACTCTGACCCCCTTGAGTCTCTAAGACTCTCTTCTGAACCATCCTCAGCCTTCATTGCTTGCAACAAGGTCAATCCAACTTCTCCCACCCATTCCGAAATTACAGGACATCCCCAGAGTTGTGACAAGGGCACACCACATATGGTGAAGCCAAGTCCTGCTCAAACTCCGGAGTTCCGGAGTTACCTCCCGGAGACCTTGGTACTAACAGACAGGACCAATGGCCTGAATTTATCAAACTCATGCAATTCCACCACAATAACTCTCTTACATCTGCAACAGGATCCTTGCTGTTTGCCATCACTTGGAACTACTCCCCTCAAATGGGTTTTTTGTGGATACTCTGGCTGGCAGCTTCCTCCAAAACACTTGTCATGCCCATGCAGAAATCCAACAGGCATTGGAGCATGCCCAGGAATGGATGACCTGAAACCAGGAATCAGCCAGGTCGGAAGCCCCCACATATATGCCTGGTGATCAGGTCTGGCTCAGCATGAACAATTTGAAATTGCTATACACTGCCTGTAAATTAACCCAACGATGGCTCAGGCTATATAAAATAATCTGAGTTCTACCAAACATGGTTGAGCGGCATCTCTCTACTTCATTTAGGATTCACCTGGTTGTGAAGGTAAAACCCTACTGATCCCTGCTGCCCAGACAACTGATCTCCTGCTTGGATGCAATTGAGGTCTTGGAAGAGGGTTACCCTGAGTATGAGGTTGAGGCAGTTGTCACCTCCCACCTGAAGCATGGGAAGTTGGAATATTGGGTTTGCTGGAAGGGGTATGATGAAACTGACAACATGTTGTAAAACACCAATCCTATCCGGAGAGGATAAGGACTAGAAAAAGAAAGGGTGTGAGTATAGGACTCGACCCAAGGGAGGGGGACAGGAAAGACAGGCTGAAGTGAGTAGAGGACCTAGGCAGCTCCCTTCTCAGACTGACAGAAAAGT
>JBBPTJ010000182.1:0-20192 GCA_038094035.1 Pulveroboletus aff. ridleyi
CTATAGGAATCGAAAACTCTGGGAGGACCAAACGAATCACAGCATGCGGGACCGGTATATCGATTATGGTCGGTCAGATCGTGGAAGATGGGTGGTATTCATTGGAGAATTAAGTCTACATTAGTTCGATTTTGTCTGAGATGTAGCATAATCTTAGCTTTGTATTCGTAGCTCAGTACTGTATAGTAGTGCTACCACCTGCGAGCAGGGGTAGCGCTCTGTTTGGCTCAGGCACGTGCTCGGACGGTTCAGACGGTTCGGACACGGGCGGACGTTCGGACGTTCGGAAAATCCAACTCACGGGCTTTTTGCGGAATTGGCCTTTCCAAACTTACCGGTCTCCAAACAAACACACACCTCACGTGCTAAAATGCTCCTGCGTGACTCTAACGTGTCAACGCCCCAAAAAGTCAGGGAATTGAACTTTCCGAACATTCACGTGTCCGAATCTCCGAACACATCTTCGGCAGACCCACCATGCCGAAAGCCAATCTAAGCGGCGATTAAACTGTGCGCCAATCATCCCGCCTATCGTCATCTACTGCCCGCCTGCCCGCCCGCCGTCCCACCTCTTTCCCACGCACAAACTCACGCGCCAGCCGCCCCGCCCACACGATCAAGCCCCTCCACATCGATCCCCGTCCCCACCACATCACTAGTCATGGATCTGGTCACTCTGTCCATGATAATCTCTGCCAATCCGTGCCTCCAATCAATCTCATTCGATTCCCTCCTTCTCTTTCTTTCCATCGCTGCTGCCCTCAAGAACGACATCCTCCTTCTCCAGCCATCCAACCAGCCTTCATCAATCCCTCCTGTCATTCTTCTGAACTCAGCCCAACATTTCCTATCTCACGCATGTGGTTTCTCCCTCCCTACCGTGCAAACATGCTGGTCAACATTTAGGAAGACCATCTGGGACGACGCACGGACGACTTCGATGCTCTCCCCATCTATCATGGCATTTCATGACCATGGGATACCTCACGGCTTCAGTGTGTCCCTCTTACCAGTCTTCTGCACACTCACCTTACCTTAACAGCCTGGCGCGCTCTTTATCCCCCGAGTCAATATTGCTCGGCCCCCAGTTGTCCTCAGACCACAAAAGGCATGCGGATGGTGCATGCTGAACAGCGCCAAGGTGTCCTCTACACCGTCGCCAACGGTCCACTTCCTGTTTATTCAGTACATCTGTCTTGTCAAGGTTTGTCTGTTGTATATGCGGCGCGACCATACTAATGCCTGAGACACATGCAGTGTGTGAAATAAATTATCACCACAACTTTCGCATTCGAAAGGGCGAACAGATATACTATGGAGGAATCCCCGATGTTTTGCAAATCAGCGAGCATCAATTTGTTGAACGGCAAGTTATTGAAATGTGGATGACGCTGATGGATTCCTGGTTTGTCTACTCACTTCTACCACCCTCTTGGCTAATCTGCTGTGTAGTACCTCTGCAACCGCATGTGCCAAATTCTACAATACGTCGATGTCCCGGTCCAATGAACCCCCTGCCAAGTGGGTATTCAATTTCATGCTCTCGTCTGAGCACGTCTGGTCAGCCTTTCTACTCTACTCCCTACTTGAAGATGCCACTGAGCGTGAAGAGTATCTCACTGTCAAGCACACCGGAGACCAGAAGGACCGCTTCAGTGACCTTGTTCAGGCCCGCAATCAACGAATGCGCATCCAGGGGCAACCAGAGTTGACCCACCTTTGTGACAAGTGCACATGATGGTTTTACGGTCCTGACGGCACAAGTGAGTTCCTCGCTCATCACTGTATTGACTCTATCCTGATTCAACCTGACAGTTGACCGCAAATGCTCTGTGGTCGTCACCGACGGTGTGTGCATTGGCCATCCTTGCTATGGTGTTCACAACTGCCATATCCCACTGAACAGCAGCAGGGACCGTTTTTGTCCCTCGCATGCAACCCTTGAGACCGTTTGTGCCATTGTAGGTTGCAATGAGACAGTTGCCACCAACTCCCTCACATGCACCAATCCTGAACATCAAAAAATCGAGGCCCTCCACCACGACAAGGGGCAATCTCGCTTTCAACTTCGCAACCGTCTCGAACGTGCCTGCCAAGCCTATCTGCCTGGTCGTTCCAACAACACACGCGCCCTCTCACAGCTGACTGACCTTGACAATGACATGGAGTCATTCTCCATCAACGCTCGTGGGCGCATCGCACCTGAGGATTGCACCGAAGGTAATGAAGGACACACACTGCTTGCTCCTCCCACCACGAAAAAGGTCCGCACCAAGTTCACTCGGTCGAGGACTCATAATGAATAACTTGCTGTTGCCCCATGTGGCATCATATTCGCTCGTGACACCATGTTTGGTGCAGAAGGTGTAGCAAGCATTGCGGTGAGTCCAGTCCTATCTTGTTCCTCAGGGAGTCTTATCATCTCAGGAATTCCTCAAGCACACGTTTCATGTCGAGGCCATCAAGCCTGACCACATTTTTTTCGACAACAACTGTTTGCTCGCTCAACACATTAAGTCAGATCCATACTTCGCTACCATCGGTCTTATGGTCGACGTCTTTCACTTCAAGTCCAAACACAAAGAAACGCACACGTTTTGTCAAGAGCATTGCAATCCCGCTGCCTACCCCGAGCTACTAGGCCCTGATGGAAATGGTTGGTTCTTCAACTCCTCCATCGCTGAACAAACAAACGTATGGATTGGCGGCTATCATGCAATTTGCAGGGAGATGTTGGTGGATAAGTACGATTTTTTTCTGGACCAAATGATACTTCGTCGTAACCGCGTAACCAAGGCTAAGCTTGACACACAAGGTTTTCGACCTACCAATTGGCCTGTCTAGTACTTTTGTTCTGTCGTTTGAGTAGCGTACTTTATTGTAACACACTTTATTGTAAACACTGTCGGAAATGTATACCTGCGGAGGGATTACACAACGATCTATCTGAACAAAGCTATATGTGACATGTAGAAATGTAACCTAAGGCGAGAATTGATGTCCCATGCGTCTATTACCTCTGATTTCTTGCTGCAAAAAGGATGACCACTGGCCCTCCTCTCTATGTCCATAGTCAATGTATTGCCTACATACCAATGAGGTGACACTCATCCAATGGCACCGATGATTGTAAAATGTTGATTTTGCAAACTTGGCGCCAAAGTGCTTTTCGAATGCCTGCTGCACTGAATGCCGCCTTTTCACCTTTTCTTGACATAGCCTGAATCCAGCATCGATCTCGCTTGCATAGAAGTCGAATGGCCATATTCGTTCACAATCATCATCCTCGTGAGATTGGGGCAGTCGCGATGAAATTTGGCCAGGTGCTCTGCCCAAACATCTAGGGTTCAACACTGCCATATAAGTGGTGAACTGCTGATGACAAATGTAGACACTTACCGAGACACGGTGGGCAGATTATGATGCTTGCCCTTATGGCTACTGATACTTTGCGTTTGGTGAGCGAGGTTAGTCTTGTCTTCCTCAGATGAACTGGAATCAGATGTGAGTGATATGACTTCGTGGTTCCAGAGGGTTGGCCCATCTGTGCTGGACGATCCATTGGACAGCTGTGCTGGTCCAAAATCACTGGTGGTCCCAAGCGCCCACCGGTGTTCACCACAATCGTCACCATTGCCCAAGCACTGCCTGACATTAGCATGCACCATGATACATAGTGGGACTAACCATAACCTGAGTAAACCACCGACCGAGGAACTCCCCTGGTGTTGTCCAGCGATGCCAGCGCACAGGCTCGTAACAACCTAGGCATACACGACCATAGCTCGGCTTATCTTGGTAGAACCACACAGAGAAAATCTGTGGCTCTTGCCGCTGCACAGGTGGGGGGGAAGGTGGTGGAGAGGGTAAGGACGTCGACACTGGGGTAATGTGAGTGAGGACAGTTATGGCAATATTTCTGACCACTCACTTCACTGGTAGGTAGGGTAGCGACTGTATAAATGGGGGTGGGGTGTATATTGGGCGTGCAGACCTCTTATATACTCACATATCATGTACAGCTGTCAAGTCTGGTTCCTCCGGACTCAAGTCCGAACGGAGGTCCGAAGATTAGTGTACGAAGTTCGTAGGACGGACGAACGGAGTTCGGAGCGACAAGGGGGTACCTAGGAGGACGTTGGCGCAGGACTTGTGTGTCGCGCCCTTGCCTAGACTCTGTCCTCGTATTTCGTAGGAGGGAAGGAGAGAGAAGGAAGAGAGAAGGGAATCGGACGAGAGACAGGAGGTGACTGGTTTGATATTCGTACTGAGGTACAGAAAACGGGGTACAGGAAGCTTATATACTAAAGTCCGGTCCGGAGTTCGGACGGGGGAATGGAGGATCGTATGGTAAGGTACGTCGGGTAAGAGGAAAGCATGTGGAGACGGGGAACATACGTAGGGAGATCATATGGTGTGGCGAAGGGTCTAAGGGATGAAGCTAAGGGTCGTAACTAGGGAATGTAGGGTCGAAGGTACAAAGGGAATACTAAATAAGGGAGGTGAAGGAAGTCCGATACTCGGAGAACGGAGTCTGGTATGAAGGAACGAAGTCCGGACTACGGAGGTCGGAGAAGAGCAAAAGGCCCAGAGGTCGGAGCGGATATGACAGATCACTGACCTGTTATTACAGAGATCATAAGTAGTATTCCACCTATGAACAAACACTTACATTTGATGGAACTTCATGCTTAAAGCGATCGACGAACTCAGTCTTGACCCAATAGTCCAAACGTGGAACGCAAGTGTCCACTCGAGGTGAAACTCCATATGTGCTGGGGTTCCATCGCTTGAGGATGTTGTTGCTGTCAATCGAGACCAGCCAATCAAATTCTAATTCAGGCTCGTCCTCAAGCTTGTAGAAGCAGGCAGGACAGCTGTGGAGCATGTGCCAGTCATTGGTATCCCGGCCAAGCACCTTCTTGAGTTTACAGTCAATAGAATCCAAGATTTGGAGGTACACATCATAGGCAGCAGCAAGTTGCGTGTTCAAGTAGGGCCTGTATGGAGTCTTGATGAATTCATTAGTACAATAGCATCACCTAACAACAGAAACCTACATCGTGAAGATAACACAACAGCTTACAAAGGGCCTGAGTACCGAAGCGAGGACAGACATGATTTATTTGACGGAACACGGCAAGAGTGCACAGAGAGATAGCAACAGTGCAAAGTAATGGCGAGCACCCAATATATCCATGGTAAATTAACACTTTGTTAGGATAAACATGTTCATCTTGGTATCAAAGTGTTTTGCAGCGCTGTCCTAAATACATTGAAAGGTGTTGTACAAATGTGCGAAGACCCTTACCAAACAAGTCGACAAGCTCAATGTCAGTTAACAATTCAGAGCGCACTTCAAACGCGCTAGAGGTTGGCCATCCATCCCCCTTGTCATGACTACGATAATTGAGATATGTGTCAACCAATCTATCCATTTGGGCTGTCCAATGCTCTGTATGGAGTTCGACATGGTCGCGTCACGTCCTCGAGTCCTCATAGTGACTGTAAGGGTACAGATGGAGCAAGACAATAAAAAGGATGACAAAATTCACTTACACTCCCTGGGCAGCCGCTACCTGCTGAGCAAGATCTTCAAATGCCTCAGGTTCTCCACCTGCATGGGAGAGGGCAAAGGCCTCATCACCAGGGGGAACAAATGCCGGAATAAAATCTTCATCCATGCCTTGATCCGCAAACATCTGTGCAGCAGCAGCTTGATCGATCACAGACATCTCTGATTATGTGATAGCTGGGTACTCAGTATGCATGTATCAAATGGCAGAAAAATTGCTGACCTTTGAACTGAGAAAGGCGATAGGCATTGGCCTCCTCTATCCGTTCAGTCTGTTTAGCAGCAGTGAGTATAGTTGAACGACGACAGCGTCCCTTGTAGGTATGAGATATGACGGACTTAGAAAGTCCATGATACCGTGTGGGTCCGGCTTGGCAAGGCATTGAGAGCGCTGGGGAAGGACGGCGGTGATGACAAGAGGAGGCCAAAGCGAATAGATAGAGTACAGGGAGCGCTTGGGAAGGAACAAGAGGCACGGTGAGTTGCACAGCAGTATTATCAACCAAGGAAGGAGGGGATAGGGAATGTTGAGAGTGCAGGGAATGGCGGGAATGGCAGGAATGGCGGGAATGGTGGGAATGGCAAGGTGGAGACAAGGGGAAAGCAAAGGAAGCGTGGGAGGCGTTAATTGTAAACAGATTATGTCATACATATGAGTGGCCTGTGCGCACCTGAGGGGTGATCCTATAGCCAATGAGGGCGGGAGCATGGATTACGTTGTGTACAGGGCACACCTGGCTTAGCCGATGAGGGCAGGAGCGCAAATTTTTGCAGCTGGCTCAGGGAGGGGTGCTGCCACAAGCAGGGGGGTCTGGATTATGTTAGGCAGCACGCTGGCGGGAGTCATAGGGCAGGGACTGGATTATGTCAGATGGTGCGCTAGTGGGAGTCATAACCGAGGGGGCGGGGAGGCTTGGATTATGTCAGGAGGTGTGCATGCGCCGGCAGGAGCTGCATAGCCAAGGAGGCCCGCTCCATCTGTGGTACAGTGAGGTAAAGGTATTTGGGGCAGTATTTAACGCTGGTGGCAGGAGAATAAGATTTTCAAGTCATATTTGACTTAACGATCCTCTTTTGGGCTAAGTTTAGTCATACTTGCTTTTCGGGAAGCACAGGTGCCACAAACGGGGCAAGCATATGGGATGAGAGAATCAAGAGAATGGTTTTCAAGGTGGAAGACGGAGTGTCGGTGCCACCAGATTTGCCACTGGCACACATGGAATGACAGCAAGCATCTGGGACATCGTCACCGGTGAAAGACTGGTTGCACTCCAACCTGACGACAGCATTGTAGGAATCAAATTCTCACCCCATGGTGAACGCATCGCCACCACCAGCAAGGGCTCAGTTCAAGTCTTTCACAGCCATAGTGGTGAGCAACTCACCACCATTGATGTCGATGTGGTAGACTGGTATGCAATTACATCCCTTGCATGGTCAGAAAATGGACAGCAAATCTTCATTGCATGTGATAGCAATTCAATCAAGGCTCTCAAGGCATCTACTGGGTCCATGCTGGCCAGGTTGCAGGCCCATCCATCAATTGGCTCGCAAATCGCTCTAGCCTTCAACAGAAAGTTCCTTGCTTCCTGCAAAGGACACTCCATTTCATTCTGGGGCACTGCAACACTTGTTCCCATTGGACCAGTCATCACCGAGAGTCAAGAGTTACAGTCAATCACACTTTCTGCTGATTGCAACTATGTTGCCACTAGAAGATATGATGGGAAAATTGTGATTTGCAATCTGAGCAATATCCTGCCAAGCCAGTATCATGATTCTTATGTGAGCATTCATGTATTATTTTTCAGGTCAGCTCATCAGATAATGTGTACATTGTCATTCCTCTGTTCTAGGTGCCTCCCCAAGAGATCAACTTGGGAATACCTCAACATGCAGTGCAGCAAGAACAAGATGAAGGGGTATCAATCTTGGGGATTGGTGATACAGAAGCAGCAGATGAGACTCTGGTAGGTGTTGGTCACCCTGAGTGTCGCACTAATGACTATATTCTCACTCAAGGAGCACCCGCTATCAAGTCAAGGTAAAGACGATCTACTTGAGGTACAGTGTTCGTCCTTTCCTGTTGACGCTAGTCCTAATGAGCACATAAGGTCAAAGTGCCAACTAGTGCGACTGCCCAGGTTGACTTTGAGAAGGTCCATTTGGACCTTGCCGCTGCCCTCTTCATGTTGACATCACTTCACAGCCACCATCACCAATTTCGCCTGCACACCGTCAGGAGGATCTGGTAGTGTTACCAGGTTCATCCTAGGCCACACCACTACTGTAATGGACTCATTCCGGAGTGGGTGGTCCAGATCGTGATACTGCAACATCACTTGGAGGTATTTCAATAGTCAGGAACTGGCTACAGAAGGTTATCAAGAAAGGCAACAATAGCCAGAGTCCATGTCATCTAGACTGTCCTCCCAAGGAACTTGACCAGGCTGAGATCCCCCGACTTCATTCAAATTCACTGGAAAGAGGTATTGCGACCCCCAGACCTTTGTGGATGGCCGCAGGTTGGCTTACATTGGTCAGTTCATCAGTAGCCACAAAGTGTACAGCGCACCTGACAAACCCTGTCAGTGATTGGTCATGGCAAACCTGTGTGAGAAACCCAAAAAATGAAGAAGGGCAAAATGGTTTCGTCGACTGTTCAGTTCAGTTGGTGCCAATATTTATCTCGAGTCCCAGTCCAGAATGAATCCCCAAACTGCTCAGATGGCTGGCCATTCGAACGGGACCACCTCTACTAGTGAACAAGGTCTTGCAGATGCAAATGCATCCAGCATTGTGCGTACTTTCTCGTGATGATAGATTGCACCGTGAGAGCTCACTCACTGATCAGGCACAGCAAACGGAGGGGGCAATGCAATCGGATGTCCCTGTCACAGTGTGCCTTTTGTCCTTGTTCACCTTTTCATTATTAATAGTGAGACAAAGGCTCAAGCTGGCGAAGTGACAACCAATTCGAACAAGGTCGCCTCCGGTAGCAGACAGCCAAACACAGCCGGCACCGTTCGTACTTTCTTGCAACGATAGATCACGCTATGATTTCACTTACTGTTTTATTAGATGCAGCAAACGAACGACAGAGCTCAACCTACGGCAACATTAACAGGAGTCCATGTCATGGTGTGCACTCTCTTCAACTCTTGACTATTGTGCTTATTGGGGAATGCAGGAGCAAGAAGAGGATGCTATTGTATGGATTACATGCATGTTCAGGTTACTGTTACCCAGATGGGTGTTGTGCCAGGGTCCGGTCAGCCAGGATGGGATGCATTGACCTTGATACTTGGATCTTGTAGATCTTATCGCATAACATCAATTATTTTCAAAGAAGTTGGCCAGGAGTGATGCCAATGAGTTTATGCGCATATATGTACAATATCATGTAAAGAAACATGGCCGTCGTTCAACGTTTCAACTACAAACATGACCTGACTCGTTCAACAACACGAATGTGTGCACACCCTTCCCCTTCTGGCTTCTGAGATACTACTACCTACAAAAAAGAATGGCATTTAAGAATGAAAGTGTACCTAGACAATATACGGTTCTCCTCCCTCCCTTTCTCTTCTCTCTTGCTCCTGCAAGTAGACGAGAATGAGACCAAAGAGATGTAATAAGTTGTAGCATAAGCCAAAACCATGAACAAGTCCATAATGCAACAAGGGATAAAAAAGGAGAAACGGTCAAACGGAGGTGAATGGCTAAGAGGCGATTCAATTAAAGTGCAACGCGATCATCAGCCCACGTCCAATTGCTCCCTATGGAGTGGGCACGTTTGACACTAGACAATGGGTAGAATAGATCAGAAAAGGATGCCCAATGGATGGACCGCACAGCATGTGTACATGTACTTACAGGTCGCTTCCAGTGTACCTGTATTGTCAACCTTGAACTTGGTCATGCAAATCACACACTTCTCCACAGCCAGGCGAAACAAGCACGTCTTCAACTTGACTCGCCTGTTCTGCATCACCCACCTCCGCACGAGCTCGATCTTGCCCATTAGATACGATGGATCCGGGGGTCCATCCCCATCACTCTCTGTGGAAGGGATATCCCAGTGGCACCGGGGCTGAATCAGGGAGGTTCATTCATGTCGTACAGTCTGAAATCATCGTCAATTGGAGGACTCACGTCATAGTTTGATCCGTCTGATCACCCAGGCTGGAGACTGGTTTGTTAATGTCTGGAATGCCCGACATGGGAGTCGTCTGCATGGACGTGTCAAAGTACTCCACTGAACGACTGACAGCAGTAGAAAGTGAGGCTGGACACAGAAGCGTGCCTGTTTGTTGTTGGGGTCAAGGGTCCAGGAGGACTGACCATACCACTATCGCTCGCATTATCATTGTTCTCGCCGTTATCATCATCCAGTCCGAGGAAATCTGTGCAGGGAGGTGTAATAGGGTTTGGAGTAGGCTGAGAAGGTGTGTCGAGACTGTCATCATCAAGATCAATCAGCAAACCCTCAGGAATGGGTGGCATGGTAGGAGCCACAGAAACGATTGCCTTTGGATGAGGACAGATGTGTGTCACCCCCTTGTTGGGGATCCATGTCAACAAAGGAGAGACAGGGGGGAGTCGCTGGAAGTGGCCTCCCAGGATAGTGGTGCCGAGGGGATGGTTGACTGGTTGGGGGAGAAACAGTTTGGGTCGTTGTATTTGGTAATGGTATGGGAGGACCAGTGGGGAATATGGAACTATAAGCTGGTGCACTCCGCATGCACATATCTCGGGAAAGAGATCTACCTCACACAAGGCCTTGGTTCTCCTCCTGCGTGTCAGGCAGGCGGATGATGCACTCAGTGGCAGACCTTGTAGGCAGAGAAGCCAACGCAGGGAGGTACAATAGGAAGATCAGGATCATGGTCATGGGTCGGTCCATTGCCTAAACAACGGTGTATCTGCGTTCAAATGTGTGCACCACTGACCACAAAAGTTTTGATCATTTTACTTTGGAAAAAGATGATAAGTCTGACTCTGGAAGGAGTGTGCGAACTGTCTGTATCGACGTATCAACATACTCCATCAAATGACTGTAGTGATCGAATGCGTGAAGCTAGATGTAGAAACCTACCTGCCCACTCGGGTCAAGGATGCAGGAATGATTGCACTGCTATCGGGCATGTTGTCAGCGTCCATTGTTGCTGTCATTGAGGCCGAGGAAATCTGCAAAGAGGAACAGAAGGGTTTGAAGTGAGTTGGAGGGTTCCCCTGGGTAAAACGACACACTGAGTTGACTAGGGCAGATCAAAGGGTCGTAAAATCAGTAAGCTTCAAACACACCTAATGATACTAGCGTTCAGTGGCTGCAAGGTCAATGGTCATCTCAACGACTGAGGAGAATGCCTAGCTTGGGACTGAATAAGTAGAAGCACCAATGACATGAGACAGCCGCATGGCTGAGGACAGACAATGTGCTTACGCAGTTGAACTATCCGCATCACGACTCAACCTTGACACTGTTACTTGACGCAGCGAAACCTTCGACTGCAAAGTATGTTGAGATTACTTCCGTGGAGGAACAGTGTGTATCTGGTATCGGGAGTGATCATACCACACTGACAGCTCAGTAAGTAATGCCTGCACCTACAGTGGTGCTTGACACTGGTCGCTTTCATGCAGTGTGGGCAGTTTCATTCCATCCAGATGGGATGCATTTATTAAGTGGGAATTCCGATGGGCTTCGACAGTGGTGAATCGTGGATGGTCAACAGGTGGGAGAGCAGTTGGGAATGGATGTGAATGCTATTTGTGTTTTAAGCGATCGCAGGCATGTATTCTGTGGGACTGCAAAGGTGGCAAGCGTATGGGATAAGAGAATCGAGAGAATGGTTGTCGATGTGGAATGTGGAAAATGGGTGGCTGCTGTTGACACGTGACGTGTGACATCTCGCCTGATGCATGATGCATGATGCCCAGTGAGAAAGCGTAATATGGGTTGCCAAGTGTAGCTATTTGATGGTATGTAAGCAATGAGAAACTAGCCCAAACTATCATCAACATAGGCTTCGTCTGCCACTTCGTACAGCATACCTACTCATATCATATACATAGCAGTCATGGCCATCGATATCGCCTGCAGCAGTCCAAGTTATTTTGTCTTGATCTTGTCAGTCTGATTACCCAAGCTAAGTCTCTTTGTAAACGTCCATGCACATCCATGTCACACCCAATGATATATTGGTACGTTTGTCGTCGGTATTGCAAAGGTGTTCAGAAGGCCTTGCACACACGGAAAACTTGGCAGCGACATCTTCGCGAGGCGTCGAGTGACAATGAGAAGGAAGCGATATGTCTTGCAGGATGTTCAGAACAGTTTCGTGCCTTTGTACTGGGTGCCAGCGCTACACAGGGACAGGATCAACTAGAAGAACAAGAAAACAGCTCACCTGGTACTGGTTCAAGACGTCTGGCCACCAATGATGACAACGAGTCTCATAGGAGGACATCTAGGCGTCTCTCACCCCTGTTGGACCCAGCTCAGGTATTTTCATGTGTTGGTGTACATGGTTTTCATTTCTAACATGTTCTTAGCAAAACTGGGGGCAGCCAGATCCTGTGCCCGACCACAGCAATCAAAATATTTGTGATCCCAATCCAAGTGATGAGGATGACCACAATCGTGGTGCGAATCCCAGGCCTGATGATAATGAGCACAAAGACCCCAGGGGTGATGAGAATGGTGGCCAGGACAGTGGTCCTGATCATGATGAGCAAGATCTTGGTGGACATGCCCCTGATATCCTGCGTGGAGGCAACACGGCCATCGCTAATCTTGACTTGGATGAGCTCGCTCGTGTTACTACCTTTCCCAAACACATCCACGACCTATCATTCATCCAGGCACTCCGAAATGCCTCTCTAGATGATGGCATTGGATTGACAGGCGATGCTCTTCATTGTCTTTGCAATCCCCCTCACGAATCCCTTGAACCAGAGCCAGACACCAAGCTCACCTTGTCAATGTTTTTCGCACTCAAACACTCATCAGAGGAGAGCTATGAGAGGATACAGTGCAGTATTCATGACCGACATCCCGATACATTGCTCCCGAGCTTCTATCACATCAAGCAGATGCTTGCTGACTTCAGCAGAGTTACATCCTTGGTCAACGACATGTGTATCAATTCCTGTGCTGCGTTTGTTGGACCATATGCTCATCTCGACCAATGTCCTGAATGTAATGAAGCCCGGTATGATTAGATGAGGTTGGCAAACAGCAGTGGCAGTATCAAGGCTCACTGTGCCGTTTTCAACACCATTCCCATTGCTCTGCAGCTCCAGGCGCTCTGGCGATATCCCGAAAGTGCTCAGAAAATGCAATACCAAAAGCAACGAACTCAGGCGATCCTTGCAGAGCTTCAAGCAAACGATGGGTTCATCAAGATGTATGACGATGTTTTTTGTGGCAGCGCTTATCTCGATGCTGTTCATGACCAGAAAATACTGCCAACCGACACGCTTCTCATGTTGTCAATCGACAGGGTGCAAATCTATGAAAAGAAGGAGTCCAACTGCCGGATATACATTTGGATAATTCTTGACCTCTCTCCCGAGCACCAATACAAAAAGAAGCATGTTTTTCCGGGCGCGATCATTCCTGGTCCCAAGAAACCCAGATTTATCGAGTCATTTCTATTCCCTGGATTCCACCACCTCTCAGCAGTTCAGCAAGAGGGACTTCGCATCTGGGACGCTTCACAGTCATGCGAGTTTGTCTCTCGTCTATTCTTCTTTCTTGGCTGTGCAGATGGCCCTGGGCTTACCTCACTATCAAACTTCGTCGGACACTCAGGAAAATATGGATGCTGCATGTTGTGTCCACTTACTGGCCGTCACAAACCTGGCAGATCACAATACTACCCCATCCTACTCAAACCAAATAACTATGAGATCCCAGGATGCAACCATGATGACATTAGTCCATATAACATCTGATCTATCTTGTCAGCTGAGTATGTGCAACATCTACGCTATGTCCTCGAGTCTCGCACAAGAGCTGAATTTGAATCACGTCGCCTGCAGATGGGTATTGTCGGGCCCAGCATCATACTTGGTCTTCAGCCAAATCTCATATTAGGTATTCCAGAGTGTTTCTCATCCGAAATGATGCACCTCAGTGGTGCAAACATGGTGTCTCTCTGGCATGACATTTTTCAGGGTTCCATCGAGTGCTCTCCACAGTCAGACAACCACCACATATGGCACTGGGCAGTTCTGAAAGACAGTGACACTTGGAGAACACATAGACAACTTGTCGCTGATTGCAAGCCATACCTTCCCGGATCATTCGATGTTGCTCCTCGTGATCCAAGCCTTCACGCTACCTCATGGTATAAGTCAACAGAATGGATTGGATGTATCAGGAATAACACAAACAACTCAAAGTGAGAAGTAAGTGAGGCCAAAACCATGGAATAGACTAAGGTGCGGCAATGGTACACACACAGAGAATAAACCACAGCGATGAGAATTCCAAGAACGAAGGCTAATTACAGGATATGTACTACTTATATAGGTAATGCTAACCCTAATGCCTGTTAAGCCCTAAGCAATGATCGAGATCTGGTTAAGATCCGAGCGAAGCCCTTGACCCGGGATTGGTAACGGATCAACAATCTATGGATATAAATAGGTTAATGCAATTGGTCTACGATCGGATGTAAAATATAAGTAAGCCGGTTTGTAAGCGGCTGATAGATAGAATGGAATGACATAGCATGACATCTTAAATATGGAATGATGTCAGAGGTCATGTCAATAGGCTAGACCTTGACGTAGATGGAATGGAGTGATGCAAATGAGGGTAGCCTAGACCCGAATTAGTGAAATAGTGAAGGAAATGCTAAAGTAGACAGTGAATTAAGGAAATGGGATTAGAATAGGGGCGTGAAGTATCATAATAGAACGTTTGGGAAATCGTGGTTCTGACAGGATGGCTATATGGCATCGCCCCAGCATTGTTGTATCGCATTCTACCCAATGACATATGGCGCAATTACTGCAAGTTTGTTGCTGTGCTTCGCATCATGAGTCAATATGGTATTACTCCACAACAGCTTAAGCAGGCCCATCAACTATTCACAGAGTGGGAAAATGAATTTGAGCTTATCTTTTATCAGTGGCGCATGGACCGCATCCATTTCGTATGCCCCTGTGTTCACCTCATTAATCATCTTGCTTCTGAGGCCGTGTGTATTGGGTCACCCATCTGTTCCTCACAATGGACAATGGAATGCACCATTGGCAATCTTGAGCAAGAAATACGCCAACCTTCCAATCCATTCACAAACCTCGCACAGCAGGGTATCCAGAGGTGCCAGATGAATGCTCTCAAAGCCATGCTCCCAGAGCTTGATCCCCAAAGTTCCTCTATCCCGTGTGGTGCTACAGACCTCAGAAACAGATATGTTCTACTCCCGAAACATGATTGCTACCTTACCAAAGTTGCTACAGATGAGCAATGTGTCATTGCAGCTTATCTCAGCCATCCAGTGGCACCAAAACTTCATCGTTGGGCACAGCTTCACTTACCAAATGGCCAGGTAGCACGCTTACAGTTTACAGAACTTGTAAAAGCACCAGAGAATGTCAGGATGGCTCGGAATGTCAAGGTATTTTTTTACTGTTCTGGTATGTTTTTTCTGACATTATTGGTAAAGATCATGCATGATGGCATTCAGCGCATTGCTGAAGTGTGATACTTCACACGAGTTCTTAAGAGAGCTGATGATGTCAGTGATGATTCTGACACCACAGACAACAACCTGGATTGTGTGCTGTTCACAAATGTCACCCTCATGACCCTATACTCCCACCCCGACCCTCGTCTTCTTCACGAATCATCTGGAACGGTCGTCTCATGCACGAAACTGGGAGAAGAGAGCCTCACAATTATACAAATTTCTGCTATCCAAGCTATCATTGTGATGATCCCACACAAACTGTCTGTCAACGAAGAAAACAGGTACTTTCTTGTGGAAAAGAGTGGTATGGAGCTTGTGCAGTTTGGGGACCAGGATGATGAGGATGACGACACAGAGCAATAGGTATTATGCATTACACAGACACATTACAAGGAGATATGGATATGGTACAGTCTAAGTAGACAATTTGACACGTTTTCCAGCCCGTTGGAGAGCCTCTTCGACAGTCTCACCAGGACGAGTGATCGGACGAGTGATGTACTCAGTTATATGAAGAGACCCGATGCGGGATCCTTCTTCTGCATCATCAGGGATACATTCGACCTTGCCAAGAATACGACATTCAGCTGCTGTGACACTGTCATACTGATTAGATATGATTAAGTAGATATTAAAATTTGCTTACTGTATGACCTCAGCGCCACCTGCTGTACTTTCAGTCTTCACATCAGTGCTTTCAGCCTTGAAAGAGCCTTCTTTGACTCGAAAGGCAATGGTCTATATTACCAGAGATATTATCTAGGTGATTCTGCCAACACACACGTGTTACTCACCTTTTTTCCAGGAGAGTCAATATTGATTTTGAAGCAGTACATTGCCCATTCAGAATGGACACCGCTGATCTCAAGATTGATTACTTCGCCAATGGGCTTGAGAAGACGGAGCACCATTTGTCGATAGTGGTAGTAGTGGTGGGGTTTAGGTTTAAATGTACTCGGATTACACTTTGTATGTGGCTTGTATGCTGCACCCTCGGCATGTGTATCTTTGTACCATACAACCATGTCCCTTTCACCTAGTTCACTTGAGAGCTTACTTAACTTAGCTTCCTTCGACGATCAAATCTCTATAATACCATTGCAGTTCCAGGTGCCATCGCAATTCCAAATACCACCACAACCATCACAATTTCAGCCATCACAAGTCCAAGCATCATACTCCAACATTAGCAACAATGGCATTTTCCCGACACACTGGGCCCTGAATTTCAATGTAGGTGATATATCTGCATTGCTACAGAGAGTTTTCACATGCATATATACAGCATTTGCAACAGCAATGCATTGAAGCACTTGAAGAAATGGTTACGAAATTATGCATTGAAAATGCAGCGATAGAAGCTGCTTGTGCCACCATAGAGTGAGTGTTAGTAAAATGTAAGCATGCTGATGTCCATTCCCTGCTAGAAAATCATATAATTCACTTGTTGGACAACTTAATTGATCCACAACATCAGACGGAGTATCTGGGGCTATTAACATCATATTGCAGACATCGGCTGGTAAAGCTAGTTCCTTCTTGAAGCCAGAATCACTTCTGAAGCTCAAGGCAAGTGACTACCCACACATCCATTTTTGGATGGAGAAGAAATGGAACGAATGGAGAGAATCGGATGCTGGACAAGCCTCATCGTCAAACCACTCGTTTTTGGAGGACACTAAAGGCCAACTACTTTCGGAGACAAGAGTTGCCAACATTCTTTCGAATATGTGCAATCTCTGGCATGAATTCCATAAATGAAAGCTCATCAATGCGAGCATGACATGGAAGTCCGTGCCCCTTGGTGCCAAGAAGACTTTTTGCTCCGAAATCATCAATTCATTCCCCGAGTTGAACCTATGTGAAGACACTTGGAAGGTCAAAAAGTTGGCCAAACAACACTATGCATCCTACAAGCAGACATGATTTACAAACAAGTTGGACGACAAGGTTACCTCTGGCAGCAAACGCAAAATGAAGATTGAGCCAGATACTAACAACACTGCCGACAGTGCAGACATCGATATGGTGGAGCTAACCACAAAGTGGTTCAAAACTGGAGACATGATGTCCAAGTCTACTCAGAGCTACATAGATAACAACAGCCAGTGCTCCCCGCCAACAACATTTGACTTATCTATTGTGCCACCAGTTGCAGCCACTGACTCCAGCTCATCGTCTTCAAGCTCATCAAGTTCACCCATCTTGCCACCAGTTGCAGCCACCGACTCCAGCTCATCGTCTTCAAGCTCATCAAGTTCACCCATCTTGCCACCACCTGTAGCAATCAATGCCAGTTCATCGTCTTCAGCTTCTAGTCCACCAAGTTCTCCTGTTGTACTGCCATCTCCAACATTCGACTCCAGCCTCTCGTTTTCTGGTTCACCAAGTTCACCTGTCATACTGCCACAGCCATCTCTGACATTCAACTCCGGCTCAGCGTTGTCTTCAAGCTCACCAAGCTCACCTGTCTTTCCACCATCTGTAGCAATCAACACTAGCTCATCGTCTCCAAGTTCATTCCTCCTATCACCACCTGCAGCCATCAACTCTAGCTCATCCTCTGAGCCTTCAGGCTTGTCCAGTTCTTCTGCATTACCCCCAGCTGACTCTACTGCCTTTCCTTCAATAGCGGATATTGATCCTGGGGCCATATGCCAAGCTGATGCAAAACCGCGGCTTGTTTTCTGTATAAAAAACATGCTGTAAGGTTTTAATTTGTCCCGTATGCTACATAATCAGATTCATGAGTCTTCGGCCAGGTTTTCTGTGGACTGTGAACTTCCCGCAATGAAGAATATCAACCAGACCACCGCAACACAATCCAAATGACCCACAGCCCCACTAGAGCCCGGTGCAAAGCTGAATCAAGCAACTGAACCGCATGTTGGTGCTGTTACCAGCACCCAGACTGATAAACCCCAAGGTAAGTAATACTATCCGTGCCCTATTATAAGTACTTGAAGTCTCCCATTATCAGTTATAAATGTTACAGCCACCCCATCCATTATAACCACAAAGAAAGGAGCCAACTGGAGACCCCCTTCTGCGAAAACGGGATGGTAAGTCCAAGTATTATTTCCTCCTTGCCTTTGAATCACTTACATTGACGTCACAGCAATCTTTGTGTGCATCAATGGCTGAAACAAATATCATTTGGAGGAACACGAGAAGAATTCGCAACCTATTATGACTCCCTTTCTGCAGAACTGAAGGCGGTATGTCCACTTCAGTGCTACTATATCCGTTGAAGACTAATCTAGTTTCTTGCAGAGATACAAAGACGAGGCTGCTAAATTGGTGCAGATATCATATTAACTCTCGTATTCTAATCTGATACCTAGTACTATCTACAGGTTTCAGATGGCATTTGGACAAACAGGACAGTGGAAGTAGTTGGCAAGGTTGCTGCTCTGCCAATGCACATGGTGTAGTACAATAATGTGAAGAGCAGAGTGGAGAGGGGGAGTTAGGAGGTGGGCAGGTTCCCGCTCTCAGCATAGATTGGCATATCTCGACTGGTTTGTTGCCTCATAGCTAGCGCTAGAATGGCATACCATGCATATGAGCATTCCAACCCGAGCAGGATCATATGAGAAGCTATGAATACTATTGGCATATTCTTGGGTGTTTGTACATACAGTGACGTGCAATCAAAATCTATGATATGGCGCACTTGGTATGTATGCACATGGAAAGCTATGGACTGCATCGGCATAGCCCGACATGCTTCCGCATATTACCATTTCTCACTGGGCATGATGGGCCACCCACCTGTGCTTCCTGAAAAGCAAGTATGACTAAACTTAGCCCAAAAGTATGGAAAGCCTAATGGCTGTGCTCCTATTTTGAGTTAGAAAAGGCAATAAGGAAGAACAGACACTGAACACTCCTATGGGAGAATATTGTGTGACCAATTGACTTACTTTAGATTAATGAATGAAGCCTTGGCCTGCTGAAGCCTGTAATGTGAACAGCCGAAACCAATAGCTGCACACTCTTTGCATGCACATGATCAAGAAAATGTAATGATTACAGTCAAGAAAGGAGTACTAGCTGAACAAGTGACGACTATGGTCAAGAAATGGGCAGACCAGCCTGGAACCATCTATTAAGAGTCTGCAGACTCTACCACCAATTCCTTGGGTGCAAAGGGATGTAGACTAAACTCCAGCCACAAGCAATACATGTTACAATTGTGTTGTGCCTCGAAAAGTGTGACACCAGTCTCTACATTGCTGTCAGCAAACAGTGCCTTACCCTCACTAATGTCACTAGTTCAAGTATTTGAGATCAGATTGCCAACTTTAGAATGTTATGTGTCAACTTATGGGTGAGTCAGGATCTGTGGATTGGTCAACAATGGAGGACAACCTATAAACCTGGAACTTATCAATATTTGCAGCATGAACATTAGTGGAGTAACCAATATACCCTGATAATCAGATATGTACACCTGTCTGCCAGTTTTCACATATTGGAAGTGCTGTGTGAATGACAAAAACTCAGCCACATCATCCAAGATGGGGTCATCAAACATCCATGGTGATACATCACCATTGTGAATAAACTTCACAAATTTGGCATCACTATCCCTTGTAGGTATCAACTTCTCTGTGAGATAGATGGTACTAAAAGTGCCAGCTCTCTGTTTTCCAGCAAATGGACCAGAATTGGTGAGAGGGTGCTTCACATATGATAGAATTATCCTTGCATTGACAAAGCACAGCCAAGGAATTTGGAATGGCGGAGGTGCTACAGCATTGTCAATGGTATAGTCAATGTAATTATATGTTATTCTGAGGAGTGCCTTGGCCCAATAAAGTATATTTGCTTCATGGTTCAGCCTCCTCAACTCCTGCTCCAGGCCAAGGTGGACATAAAGAGGGTTGGTACTAGAACCCTCA
>JBBPTJ010000183.1:0-20186 GCA_038094035.1 Pulveroboletus aff. ridleyi
ACAATATATAAGGCGGTGGTCCCAGCTGGCTAAACCCCAGCTTTGACCACTTGTCTAGTTCACCCTTTGTAGGCCCCTGGGACTTGGGTTAAAACCTCGTCTGCTAAGGGTTCTCCTCTGATCGGCTATGCTGGCACTTGTAGCTCCCCTGCCAGGGTTACAGGCTTTCTCTCTTTGCCGGCTAGCCTCATTATCGGCTGAAGGTTTGGTTGTTTCTTCTGGCCGAAGGGTTTTCCCATCCCCTTCGATGGCTGCTCGTCGCAGTCATAACAGTTATAGAATATTCCAGAAGATTCCTATGATGTCATATTAGGTAATCATTCTGAGACATTCCATGATATTCTAGTAAATTCCATAGCACAGCCTTCAGGTAGTATATAAACCCATAGTTTAGATTGTATTCCTTACGCTTGGAATTCTCATCTCTTGACTTATTCTCACTTTGAGTTTGAGTCTGATATAATTCCAAGCATATCTCTTTGCCAAGCGCACTTTGCGTTTCCTGACTTCCCACTCCCCTTCTCCTGCGAATCTTTCACACTTCTCTCCTTCTCTGCTTCTCTTCTATTTTTTGCCTAGCTGGTCAAGCTCTTCACTCCTACTAGTAAACTCTTGAGCGGGTGACCGCTTCCCCCTCGCAAGATCTTTTACAGGTGTCCGTCAGACATTAAATTGACTTTATTCTGACTCTTCGTTGCATTGTAGGAGGTCGAATCCTCCTATGGTTGTAAACCCCCCTTTCTGTCCATTACAAGGGTCCATTCAAGCATTCGTAGCATCCATCATCCATCCAGGTAGGTCTTTTTTTATCTTCCGTTGATGTCTTCATCCATCTGTATCTGTCTGTACAATCCAGCTGTTTGTTCTGGGCCCGGACTGCGTCAATCCGGTGCCGGATCCATTCATCTGGATCAGATTCATTTAGCTTACATATCTGCTGGGTGCCGTTTAGACCCGGACTAGTTAGGTCTCATAGATAGAAGTCTACGGATATTCCCAGGACTATAAAAGGGGTGTACCACACCTCAGAAAAAAAAAGGATCTTCTTTTCCCTCCACTTTCTGTCTGTCGGAGAAGGGAGCTGCCTAGGTCCTCTACTCACTTTGGCCTGTCTTTCCTGTCCTCCTCCCTTGGGTTGAGTCCTATACTTGCACCCTTTCTTTTTCTAGTCCTTATCCTCTCCAGATAGGATTAGTGTTTTATAACTGGAGCCCACCGCGAGAGAGGGTGTTGTACAATGGGTCACAGAGCCTAAGAGACAGTTTATGGCCTAGCCCTCTTCATATTTTTTCTGAATCAACCCTTTTTTTTCAGTCCTTTGTTTATCCCATCCCTGTTGCTTCTCATTGACCCCTAGCTCACTCATTTGCTGTTTCATCATTTTTCATTTTGTCATCGTTGATTCCTTTCCAGGTTATTCTCACACATCCAGTCATTCCACATTTGGAGTGCCAGCACCATTGACCCAATTGGCACCCTCGGACCATTATATCAGCATGCCAACGACCCTTATCTGACCCTGCCGGGACACCCCTGAGGCCCCTTGATTCAACGCCAGCAGACCACGACAACTACCTGGATTTCTTTACGACATTTTGGCACTCGGAGACACCCTTGGATATGACCATGCATAGAAGATCAAGCTCGCCATCTACTATGCTGACCTTGATGATGCCGAACTCTGGGAGTACCTCCCAGAAGCATTAGATCTGGTTCCGAATTGGGATGCATTCGCAGTAGCAGTCAAGAGGAATTACCTGGGATGTGAAGATCTGCATAACTATAGCTGAGCTGACCTTGTGTCCATTGTGCAGGAGTTTAGATTGAAGCAGATGCACTCTCTTGATGACCTCAGGGCATATTACAGGCAGTTCCTCAAAGTCGCCAATCCACTTGTATCATCCCAGAAGCTGTCTGATCTAGACTGGGATTGGTTGTTTATCACTGGGTTCCCCCAGGACATTGAGATCCAGATCCAGAATCGCCTCAAGATCATCCAACTGGACATCCATCTGAAGGACATTTACCCACTATCTGATGTTATGGATGTGGCCACATTTCTCCTATTACGATCTCACATTTGCAACATCCCATCCCCACCACCATATCCAACCATTGTCAATGCATTTCTGGATCCTGTACCTGTACCAAGTGTTCACATTCCATCACTGGCCTGCTCCACACAGTCATTGGCATCACATTCACCACCAAAATCGTCACCTTGCACTCTCCTGGCTTCATCGCAGCCCTTTCCCCCACCATGTCATCATTCCAGTTTAGCTGCACAGCCACCCCGGACATGGGTGCACTTGGCCACACCCATCCTGTCGGTATCCATCCTAGCTAGAGACACCATCATGGACATCGACCTGGATGTGTTCAGCCTGGTCGGATGAGAGCCACGTCCAGTTTGCCTAGAGGATGCTGAACAGATAGCATACAGGAAGTACCTGGCAAGGGTATTACAGACTTTTCAGGAACGTCGTGTGGTTGCAGCATCACCACCACCCATCGTCTCAGTATTCAAGCAGGCCACCGTAGCAGACCCCATTTCTTTTCCTTTGTCATCTGTTTCCACTGACACTCCTTTATTATCATTACCTATCATATCCAGATCATTTCTTTTGTCATCATTGTCTCCATCATCATCATCACCATTGTTACCAGTCATATCTGAGCCATTGCCCATATTCGTATCATCACCTGCTGTGCCAGATGACTGTCCATTGGCTGGACCCATCCTACCGGGTCTTTCCCCCTCTCTATCGTCCATGTCTGCTGACCCTTCCCCCTTCATCTTAGTCTTGTCTCCCCATCTGTTGATCCCACTGTCCGCCTCGGGTGATTCCACCCCATTGTCCTTGCAACAGGACATTTTCAGTCACCACCCAGTTGATCAATCTGGTTTCATTTTTTCCCCTTCTATTTAGTCTTCTCTTTGCCAAGCTTCCTTGGTCCCTTTTGATTCGAAGCCGCCTACCCAGCCCCCTGATTGTATTACAGATTTTATTCATCCTTTGTCATTCCTCCCCCTCTACCAGATTGTGATGCCCGGGAGGTCATCATTTATAGTTCCCTGGAGGGAGGTACTCACTATCCGTTTCACCCCTGTTCCTTGTTGTTTCATTTTTGCGTTTTTATCGTTTTCACTTCTGTCATTTGCACATCATTCTTCATCTTTATTCTGGATCAAAGTGACTACCTGGAACCTGTGCGTCATCAATCCAGTCTCGTCCGGTTTGGTTGGTCGCATTGAAGACATAGAAGGAAGAAGTAGATCGAGGAAGCCAAGTCAGGTTGGACACCTGCAATCCAGTTACGAACTTGCTACATATTAGTTCCATCCCAGGTTTAGTCTGGTAACAATCTATTTCACCCCAGTTTTCATCCGGTGTCATTACCCTGCACATACCGCTAAGGAACACAACAGACTCTCAGACCATTGTTTAGTCACACATTACATTCTTTCGTTGTAAGCGAAACAGAAACATTCGTCCATCGCCCCATACTCTCAGTCTCGTACTCACCATAGTTAGATATTTGCTTTTGATGGCACTGGGAGACCAGTGCACTTTGTCCAGTAGTCAGTTCTTTCAACCTGGTGCCAATCTGGTATCCATTCTTTTGGGATCTGAGCAGGTATAGACGCAGTGAGTAGATCAATGAAAACAAGTCGGGCGGTACCCCACATCTGGTTTCTTATTGATTGAATTATCATACATCCGTGCACTTGTTTGCTTATTTGTTTTTGCTTCTTTTGTTCAGACCTCACCGGATTGGACTCACACAGATATGGATTGGACACAGAACGGATTTGAGGTGGACACAAGACGAAATACAGGACTATCTATGGCGGACTGGATTGCTCACCACCCACCCATCGCTGCTTTAATCACTGCCAGGTCGGCCCGCACCTCCTTGAAGACTCCCACGGACCTTTGTCCAACCCTTGCATCTCGGATATGGCCTCTTGAACCTTGCCTTGGGCACACAGAAACTTGTTCTCAAGGAGAGCAAGGGTCTTCAGCCCCTTCTTCTGCACCTCTGGATCCACTTCACCCGTGTGCAGGCACCACTTTGTGGTTGACGGTTCTGGCCTGTCCTCCTTCCTATCATCACAGTTGCTGTTGGATATCTCAAGTACCCATGCCGGGACGAGGATTTGATGGAGGCAGGAAGGAGCTTTTAGTGTGAAGTCAGTAGAGGTATGGAACACAAATACTCACTTACCTGGGACTTTGCCCTTCCTCTTCTGGTCCTTTGACCCCTTCAACCCATCTGCTATCCTTGGCCCCATTACCTTTCTCCCACAACTGCCGGACTTGTCACATTTGGCCTTGAGGCCCTGGCACCAGTTGCAGGTCTGACCTTCATGACCCCGGCAGGTGACTCTTGCCTTGGCGCATCCACCACACAGTTTCTCATGGGTGAGGGGCGTGTCACCTGTAGCGACCTTCTTTAGGCCAGGCTCACCATCTTCGCTTTCGCTGTTCTCATCTTCATCATCCAAGATGACCTGCTGGCACTGAGGGGATTCGTTAGTACGGGCACTACAATCCCAGATTCATTACTCACCTTGGTTTGCTGTGGCAGAATCACGACGACAGGGAGAAGCTTCTTTGTACCTGTGGCCTTGCTTGGTCTGGGAACCAGAGTCTGGGGAGTCTTGCCCACCTCTGTTGGCACTGTCGTTGGCTCGACCTTGTCCGGGGCTTGTGTTGGTGCAATGTCTTCAGAAGCCTGGGTCTTGTCACCATGGGGCAGCAACCGGGCAGCCACCTCCATCTTCCATTGAGCCACGGTTGCATTGGCTTCCTGGATGGCTTCGGCGATCCTGTTCTCGAGTCGGGCCTTGACGCCACAGCAACAAGTGTCTTGAAGACACCTGAGAGCATGTTTCTAGGATAGGTTAGCAAGCAAGTCTGGAGCAGGAACGGACCACACACCACAGTACTTTCCCATTCCCCTATCCACATTTGCTTTTCCTCCTCTAGTTTGTCCTTGTCATTGGGCATTGTTTTCGTGGCGATCAGGATTGATTCACTGGCCATCTTGAGATTCACCCGAGCGTGTGTCCATGCATCGTCCTGAGGGGAGGGTTGCGACAGGAAGGTGAGAATATCTTCAGTGTCGGACATTGTTGCGGGTTGTGGAGAGGTAGTAATGTGGTTGTGAGAGAGAGATGAGAAGAAGAGAAAGAGACGAGATGCAATGCATTACAGAGCCTGACCCGTGATCGGGTGGACACTCGGTCCACCCGCAGTGCTATTGTTCTTGCTGAGCCGTGACTTCCCATGGTCATGTGACTGACTGGGGACAGTCAGTATTCAAGTCCCCTGTGGATGTAGGAAGTCGAATCCTCCTATGGTTGTAAACCCCCCTTTCTGTCCATTACAAGGGTCTGTTCAAGCATCTGTAGCATCCATTGTCCATCCGGGTAGGTCTTTTTTTTATCTTCCATTGATGTCTTCGTCCATCCGTATCTGTCTGTACAATCCAGCTGTTTGTTCTGGGCCCAGACTGCATCAATCTGGTGCCAGATCCATTCATCCGGATCAGATTCATTTAGCTTACATATCCACTGGGTGCAGTTTGGACCCGGACTAGTTAGGTCTTGTAGATAGAAGTCTACAGGTATTCCCGGGACTATAAAGAGGGTGTACCACACCTCAGAAAAAAAAAGAATCTTCTTTTCCCTCCACTTTCTGTCTGTCGGAGAAGGGAGCTGCCTAGGTCCTCTACTCACTTTGGCCTGTCTTTCCTGTCCCCCTCCCTTGGGTTGAGTCCTATACTTGCACCCTTTCTTTTTCTAGTCCTTATCCTCTCCGGATAGGATTAGTGTTTTACAGCATGTAGCTGCATTAAAGCCACCTGGGCCCAGGGTTAAGGGATTATAGTATGGTACCGCTTGACAGGCCCTGCATAACATGGAAACAGTTTGCATATATGGTTATCCGCCATATAAATAAGGATAACGTTGCTCTGCGCATAGTGCACTAGCGCCTGTTCACCAGTGCAGACCGACTGGTGCAAACGACCCACCTAGCGATAGTGGTGGCAGGTTCATGTGATCACCCGTAATGTCACACTGATATATGCATCATCACCATGTAGTTTGGCACTGGGCTATACCTGTCTACCCCTCTTTGCCGGAACCTCTACCGGCCAAATCAAGCTGTTGAAGAAGCTGTTACCCTGTCTGCCCAAAGAAACTTGGAGTTTTTAGAGGTCCCATTATCATTTTCCCGCATTCAGTCACACCCACCAGAGAGTCTGTTAGGAGCATCTGGCAGCGGACAGACAACGCATTCTCATTATACCTCACTTGGATCCCCTATGTTGAGCTCAGCTCCTGTCCAAGAATATGCGCCTGAAGTCCTCCACCTGTATGAGGACGACAACCTTACCTTTAATGAGAAATATGCCCTTTGGATTAAAGCATATGAGGCCGACCCTTTTCTCCATGGATCCACCCATGTGCCTAAACCAGTTCGCTCTCCTGTTACATATAAGGCACAGCAACTTCTTAAGGAAATGCATTTTGAAATGGTTGCTTGGCTCTGTAGTGAGCTTAGTAGCTAGTCACTAAGATAGAACTAAGGTACTCTAAGTGCAATGTAGGGATGATTACATAAGCACTAAGTGTACTGCCACATCCCAAATTTGGAAATTACAACACTCCCCCTCAAGTGGTGATGTGGGAGTTTAGTAGAATGAACCTAATAATCAAGAGAGAGAAATACCTCCAATAGGTTCTATCATAAATGAAAGGTGTCCGGTATCAAATGTCCGGTTATATCTCGAGTTCGTGTGGTCACAGTTCGGTCCACACACACACCTTCCTAATCAGGTAATTGTGTCTTGTGTGCGATTGGACTTGCCTGGCTGCAGCATTTCATCTCCTCGGCTCGGATTGCAGCATCATTTGCATGTGCAGAGTATATAGCCTTGAATATACAATTTTCATGCCTTCTACATGTCCTGGATGTGTCTGTGGCAAGTCTGGGTCGACTTTGGTGAGTCCGGGTTGACTTTGGTGAGTCCATGTCAGTCATGGTGAGTCCATGTGGCTGTGCTGAGCGGTTACCATATATGGTAAGTCATGACTCACATCCATCTGCTCTGGCTTCAGTGCATGCAGCTGCATCTCTACTCATCCGTTCTCACTTCTCGTCACCAGCTCACTCCTCAAGACACTCCCCCTGCTTCTGCAGGTTATCTGGATCGCATCTGAGCTTCTTGATTTGCTCAGATCGGCTTGGTGCAGCTGTACAGTGGACTTGGTAAGTCCTTTTCTGCTGACCTTTCAGATCGCAGTTTCAACTTTCTGTGTTGATGTGGAGGGTTTGGGTGGTCAATAGGACGTTTGTGGGACCTTGTGGATGCCATGGGTGGCCTAGGTGTGTTCCTTGGCTTTCATTTGCAGTTTCTGCGCTGACTCGCTCTGCTTACAGCTAGTGATCTTGTTTTGACTCGTTTTGAGTCGCAACGCCAGCCACTCACCTTGCCACCTTCCTGGCACCTTTCCCTATTGTATGTGGGCCCATCCACATTGTTTCCATATGGTCTGCTTCGCTTGCCACCCCTCAACTTGACCTTCTCGCCCAGTCGCCCTCCTAACCCAGGACTTCAATGTCGCGCACTTGTTTCATTGGTGTGTGGGTCCGACATATCCTGTGGGTGCCCCAATGGGCTTTTCTGACCTCCAGGTGTGTCTGCTTTGCCTCTAGGATCGTATACAGCGTGTTTCGGGTCTGTGGACCTCATAGGTGAGTCGGGCCACTTTGCATTGACTCGCTGCTGCTCTGACGATCTTTGCAGCTTCTTCAGCATGTTCCTAGGGTCCTCATTGCCAAGTGAAGGTCCCAGTGCATCCTTGTCAACCTTAGCACATGTGGCATCAGAGCTTGCAAATGCTCTCCACTCTCCCTCGAGCTTGATGCTCAGAGATTCAGCCTGTCTGCTCTGAGGTATGTTGCTGGCTCTGCTAGGTGGATCTGTAGGCTCCTTGGGTCGACACGCTCTACTGCCATCATCACCTTTCGCCCCTGACCACCTGTTTCACCTCACGGTCACTCTCTCCTTCTCACTTGAGAGTCCTTGAGTCACCTTGGGCTTCTTGCACTCGTCATGCACACTACAGTGCATTCCACTGACCATCCTGCTCACTCTGTTCACCAGAGCTTTGCAGGTTGCAGTCATCTGCCTCCCCCTCTCAAGCTCCAAGCTTGGGGGTACAAGCAGCAGGTCTTTGCATTTGCAGAATTCATCGGGTATGGGAGGTGACCCAGGTGAGTCATCATGTGTTCTTGAGTTGGGCTGATGACTTTCATGCAGCACTGTTTCAGATCGCCTGCACTCCATTGCACTTTCCTCAGTGAGTATGATCGACTCATTTCGATCTTTTTTCTTCTCTCCTTCCAGCCTTTCAGCTTGCCAGCTACCTTCAACACCCTCCTCCATCACATCCACCATCTCAACCATCTCCAGCCTCTCAGTCTTCAAGACATCTTGGCTGGTTCACTTTGTAAGTGGTCATTCTCGCGGGGTATGTGGTGCATTGGTTAGCACTGCTTGTGCAGTGCTCATCGTGCTCACTATGGGGGTGTCAACAGTCTTATTGACTTTCTCAGTAGCTGTCTCCTTTTCTGACTTCTCCACAGCCTTTTTGTCCTTGAGTGCTGCTGCTGTGGCTGTGCATGTGCTCTTGTAGGTTACTGTTGGCTGTCCGAATTGAGTTGTCAGGTATTCATAGCATTTGTATGCTGTTCTGAGCAAGAGCATGTCCATTAAAATGGAATCTGGAATAGTAGATGTTATAATTAACATCGTGAGGCTTTCAGACTGCCGGTCTGAGTGTGCCACAGGTCTGTTGAGGTAATCTCGCAGTCTGTGTGCTTCTATGGCTTCCGTGGTGGCTGTGCACCACTCCATCCAATTGCTGCCGTCGCAGGAGAGTTCCATGGAGTATTCGAAAAAATCCATTTTTGAGTACATAACTTGAGGTTTGGCTACTGAGCACAACCGGGGCTCATAACCTTTTGAAATGGTTGCTTGGCTCTGTAGTGAGCTTAGTAGCTAGTCACTAAGATAGAACTAAGGTACTCTAAGTGCGATGTAGGGATGATTACATAAGCACTAAGTGTACTGCCACATCCCAAATTGGGAAATTACAACAATGCAGAGCAGCAATCCTCCGCAAAGGCTGCCCCCACCTCATCCTTCCTCACCAGTGTACCAAGGAAAGGGCAAGGGCTGTGCTCATAGTCCTATCCGCATCATTGTACCACCATTCCCTGGAGGAGGTCTACCAAATCTGGGTAGTCCTGGGTCTAGCCCTCCAAATTCACCACATTTGCTGAGAGTGCAGATGCCCCCCCAATATGATCCCCCTCCATTGGCCCCACAAGGCCCAACTCTGGGCAAGTCCATTTCCCCAAAACCATTCGTCTTTAAGGGCAACAAATCTAAATACAAGGCTTGGATGACGAGCTTGAGGAATTACTTCCTTGGGTTCCCAATCTACCCCCCCAACATGCAGAAAATAGTTATCGCCTTGGGCTTCCTGGGAGACAAGAACCCGAGTTTGGCACAGAGGTTCGCCGATTGGTACTTCGACAACTGTATCCCTCAGCATCACATGTGGGTGCACTTTGTCGAGCTACTCGACATTCAGTTTAAGCCAGCAATGGCTAGACATGAAGTGTACAAGAAGCTCATGATGCTAAAACAAGGGTCCCGCATGATTGAAGATTTCTTCATTGAGATGGGACAACTAATGAACAAAGTGGGTTGTGAACACAGCCCTTCTTTTGACGAAATGCTGGTACATGTCATCCAACAAGGTATCAAAGAAGAGGTGATTGGATTTGCAGAACAAGCACATGCCACACTCGCTAGTTCCATAGATATCTCATGGTGGGAACGATGCCTTAGACAGGCAGAAATATCCCTCCAGAATAGAAGAGCTTGCAAAGCTCTTAACACCAGAGGATCAACCGGAAGAGATAATCGTCCTACCTACTGCTGGCCCTTGGATCCACAGAAGTATCCACCCCATCAACAAACCTCTTCCTCTGCTCCTGCCTCGAACACCCAGCCTTCACAGGGTTTCAGCCAACCCCAACCTGCACTGCCAAAGGAAGTTGGAACGTTTGCAGGAAGAGGAATACCGATGGATATCGACAAAGCACATGCCAAAGGAAAGTGTTTTACCTGTGGTAAAAACTGGCCCTGCGCCGATCACATCTGTCGCTGTCCCCAACAACCCCATATGCACTTCATCAATATTAACAAAGCATGAATCTATTATCAGATGAATGAGGAGATGGTTGGAATTATGAAGGAAATGAAGGAACAGGGTTTTTCCGTCAACAAACAGTAGCTGGTCGTACTGATTTGTCTAAAGTTGATAGTTCTTGTGTCGTTGTTCCGTCTCCAAATAAATTTGCCATGTTATCTATTGAATAACCGTCTGAGAATGAAAATAAGACCGAATCACTGCAAGCCATGGGTGAGACATCGCCAGCCCAAGTGAATAAGATAAGCATCCTTAAACGAGAGAAACCCTTAGAGGTTAAACATGAGGATAAGACCATCCTGCTACCACAGCAAGGATCCAATGGTGCTGCAGGATATGATGTCTATGCAGCTGAAGATGTGGTAATTCCAGCCCATGGACAAGCACTGGTATCCACTAAATTAAGTATGAAGATCCCATCAGGTCATTATGGTCATATCGCCCCTCAATCTGGCTTGGCAGTTAAAGCCTCAATAGCTGTCAGAGCTGGTGTCATCGACTCTGATTACAGGGGGGAGGTAAAAATCCTACTCATCAATCACTCTGATAAGGATTTCCACATGAAAACACATGAACATGTTGCACAATTGATCCTCGAAAAGATATCGACATCACTAGTTAAAGAAGTCAAATCTTTAGATGATACTAAATGAGGAAACAAAGGTTTTGGCTCAACCAGTCAAACTAAAATACGTAAACATGCAGAAGCACATTGGAAAAACACTGTCGATCCTTGGTCAATTCATTGGATTCAAACACAAGTGCAAGGAAACAAGAAATGAGTGATTTCACACCTCCAATCCTTTATACATGACCAATGATTACCCAAGGTAGATGTCAACCTTGTCCACGACCTCAAACGTATGATGCTGTACAAATCAGCATGGATCCTTCAAGACCTACAAAAGAAACCAAGGATTAAGAAAGCATTCCCTTGATGCCAACTATGCAATAGTCTCGAAATCCCAGTGGAGATCAAAACAGATAATGGCCGAACATATTCCACTAAGGCCCTGATCGACTTGGGATGTACAGGATCTTCAATTAATGTCAAATACGTCAAAGAACACGGAATAGACACCTTTAAATTACCAAGGAAGGTAAAAGTTTACAATGCTGACGGAACGCTCAATGCTGGAGGCAATATAACCAAAATGGTTGTAGTTGAGTTAAATATACTTGACCATAATGAGAAGATCGCCCTTGCTGTAACAGACTTAGGTGTCAATACTGTATTCCTTGGACACAATTGGCTCAGGATACACAACCCATCTGTCAGAAACACGAGAATCTTATTTTGCTAACGTTCATTCGTGTCTTATCTAATCTCTTATCTCGATCTTATCTTATCAGAAGCTCTCAGAATGTTCCGGAAGATTCCATGACGTCATAGTTAGGTAATCATTCCGAGACGTTCTCTCGTATTCCATAGCGCAGCCACGGTAGTAGGTATATAAATCCGCCTGTATCATAGCTGTACTTTACGCTTGGAATTCTCATCTTTTCAGTTCATTCTCACTTTGAGTTTGAGCCTGATACCATCGATAGATTGGCCAACAGGCTGTATCCAATTTAGGTGTGAAAATGATCACCTACCTGGGCTTCTCAAAGATAAGGAAGATGAGGAGGAAGAAATGAGGTTCTCTGAAGGCAATTGCCTATTCCAGTTAAACCTGGATACCTATCTTCGAAACACTGCTACCGAGATAGCTGCCAAGGAGTTCACTCAAAAGAAGAAGAAGACCTTTGAAGAAGCAGCTCCCTCCTATATCCATGACTTCGCCGATGTGTTCACCAAAGAATCATTCAATGAGTTACCACCTCAAAGACCTTGGGATCACACCATAGAACTGCTACCCGGAGATCACTCTGTGGATTGCAAAGTCTATCCCCTTGGTCCTGGTGAACAAAAGGAGTTAGATGCCTTCTTAGAAGAGAATCTTCAATCCAGTCACATCAGACCTTCTAAAAGTTCCTTCACTTCTGCCTTTTTCTTCATTAAGAAAAAAGAAATTATGCCCAGTACAGGATTATTGCAAACTCAATGCGATCACTGTACAAAATCGTTACCCATTACCATTGATAAATGAGCTAGTAGACAAATTAAAATCTGCTCGCTTCTACACCAAGTTTGATGTAAGATGGGGTTACAATAACATCCACATGGCAGAAGGTGACAAATGGAAGGCTGCATTCTGGACCAATCACAGACTTTTTGAACTGCTCATAATGTTCTTCAGATTAATGAACTCCCCCACAACATTTCAAACCATGATGAACTTGCTCTTTAAAGAGCTTATAGATCGCGGAGTTGTTGTCATATACATCGATGATATAATGATCTTCACAAAGACACTCAAAGAACACCAAAAGATAGTTCGAGAAGTCCTTATGATCCTCAGATGAGAACACCTTTATCTCTGACATGATAAATGTGATTTTGAGGTCCAAGAAACGGAGTTCCTAGGGATCATTGTATCCCAAGATAAAGTTAAAATGGAACCCAAGAAAGTTCAAGCGATTATCGACTGGCCCCAACCCACCACCTGTAAACAATTAAGGGGTTTCTTGGGATTCTTAAATTTCTATCGACAATTCATTAAGAACTTTGCTCAAATTGCCTGACCTCTTAACAATCTCACATTGGAGAAAGTTGAATTCATATGGGACGACAAATGTCAAGCAGCAATGGATCAGCTGAAAGCTATGCTTTCATCTGCCCCTGCCTTAGCAATGCCTACTGATACAGACCCATATAGGGTCAAAACAGATGGCTCAGGCATCAGCATTGGAGCTGTTCTTTCACAGCAACAAAATGGGATTTGGCACCCTATGGCGTTTATCTCGAGATCTCTTAATGACACAGAAAGAAATTATCATGCTGCTGACCTTGAAATGCTCACAGTCATTTTTGTGCTCAAAGAATGGAGACAGTACCTCCTTGGTGTGACACATCCATTTGAGATCTTGGTCAATCATAAAAATCTCGAGTTCTATTGAAAACTGGTAGATCTCTCATGGAACCAAGCCCGCTGGCAACAGATAATCCAGGAGTACGACTTTACATTCAAACACTGCTCCGGAAAGTCTAATCCAGCCGATCCTCTGTCCCAGAGGCCAGACTTTGAAAAGGGGGTAAACAATGACAACAAACAACAAATCCTACTCCCTGATTCAATGTTCACAAATTCGACCCAAGAAAACGCCTTTCTCTTCACCAATAGAGTAGAAATTCAAGCACAACAAAAGGAATCTATCAAAGCACAAGTCAAATGCTTCCAATCATGTGCTAAAAAGTATGCTCTAGAAGGTCTCACAAAAGAAATGACACAATGGTCCAAGAAAGATGATGTCATTTACTGGCGAGATCTCCTCTATATACCAATGGAATCCATGCTCAGGGAACAAGTCATACAAGAAAATCATGACCACCCCATCACAGGACACCCTGGAGCTCACCAAACACGTGACCTAATCATGATGTGTTATTATTGGCCCACTGTATGAAAAGATGTAGAAAGATATGTCAAAGGTTGTGACAGGTGTCAAAAGGCAAAAAATCGCCCAGTACCCATGCACACCATGCTTACACCTAATGAAATCCTGTCCACCCCTTGGGAAATCATATCAGTCAACATCGTCAGTCCCATACCTGACTCACAAGGAAAAGACACCATTTTGGTCATCGTTGACAGGTTCTCCAAGATGATACACCTCTTCCCCATATCCTCCACCATCACTGCCAAAGGAGTCGCCACTATCTTCTGCAACCATGTATTTAAACTCCATGGCATCCCGAAAAAGGTAATATCAGATCATGGACCACAATTTGTATCGCAATTCATGACCAACCTATATGCACTTCTATGAATCGAAGGAAACCCATCCACAGCTTATCATCCCCAAACTGATGGCCAGACAGAATGTGTAAACTCTGAGGTTGAGCTATACCTACAGATGTATGTCAATCACTGTCAGAACGACTGGGCCAAATGGTTGTCTTTAGCCAAGTTTGCACACAATCAGAAAACATCCAGTGCAACCGGAACTAGCCCCTTCATACTAAATTATGGGCAACAACCATTAGTCTCCATTGATAACCATAGAGAGATGCGAATGGCAGAAGCATCAGACTTTGCAACACAAATGAAGAAAACACACATGCAAGTGAAAATTGCATTGGAGAAAGCAGCCGCAGAGATAAAGAAGTACTATGATCAAAATGCTAGACAACTGGTGATCTACCAACCCGGCAATCAAGTACTTCTCGATGGAAAACATATCCGATCAGATCAGCTATCAAAGAAGTTTGAAGACAAATGCTATGGTCCGTTTAAGATCCTAAAGAAGGTTGGACCAGCAGCATATGAACTTGAACTCCCTGGATATTGGAAAATGATACATCCAGTGTTCCACAAATCACATCTATGGCCCTATCAAACAGGATCATACCCGTCACAAGCTAAACCTACTCCTCCCCTGGCTGTTGTACCACAGCGAAATGAATACGAAGTTGAATCCATCATAGATGCACGAAAACGACAAGGAAAAGTCGAATACCTCGTACACTGGAAAGGTTACCCTCGGGAAGGTCACACATGGGAACCCAAAGCCCATCTAACACATGCTAAAGAAGCACTAGCCGAATTCTACACCACCCACCCAACAGCAGTGCACGCAATCACTGACGATATCCCCTGTGATTGTCCCATGTGTACACAAGGGCAAATTACCATCTACGATAACGGATTCAAAGACTTTGCCACCTCCCTCACCCATCTACCTATGACATACTTTGAAATCCCTCCTGAAGATATGTACCTCTGACTCAGAGTGTCAGCTTGAAAAGGGGGTAATGTCAGAAACAAGAGAATCCTATTTTGCTAATCATCATTTGCGTCTTATCTAATCTCTATCTTATCTTATCAGAAGGTTATAGAATATTCCAGAAGATTCCTATGATGTCATAATAGGTAATCATTCTGAGACATTCCATGATATTCTAGTAAATTCCATAGCACAGCCTTCAGGTAGTATATAAACCCGTAGTTTAGATTGTATTCCTTATGCTTGGAATTCTCATCTCTTGACTTATTCTCACTTTGAGTTTGAGTCTGATATTCTCCGTGCCTGCTGAGAAGATCAAGGGGAATACATATGTACAACAGTAAAAAGGCTACATCCTCAATGGATCTTGCCAAAATATTTAGAGATGCCATATGGTATATACATGGCCTCCTCTCAACTATTGTATCAGACCAGGGTCCACAATTTGTCTCAGAGTTCACAACTGAGTTGTGTAATCTCCTTGGGATCTCTCAGAAGATCTCAACCACCTATCATCCACAAACAGATGGACAAACTAAGCATATCAATTGGGAAATGATACAATATCTCCGCACCTATGTTGCAAAGAAGCAAGAAGAGTGGGCCGATTGGATCAAAATCACCCAATTCCACCATAATTCTTCACTCTCTTCCTCTCTGTTCAAGATCATGTGGAATTATTTCTCTCACCTCGGATTTGAAGGATCATTCTCATCCCTGGCTGGTACTTTTGCACATTCTGCCGGCAAGTCCCATGCAGAAGTCCATGAAGCTCTGGAAGTATCCCATCAAAAGATGATTGAATGGGCAGACAAAGAAGACTCCACTCCATACCAGATCAGAGATAAAGTTTGGCTCAGTATAGAAAATCTGAAATTACCATATGTCGCCAAGAAGCTCACCCAACGCTGGATCAGACCCTATGACATAATTTGGTTGATGCCAAATGCAGTTGAACTGCACCTCCTGAAGAATGCACACTTCCACCTGGTCATCAACACATCCTGAGTTAAATCATATTGTGCTCCCCTCAATGGGCAGCCAATCTCCTGCCCAGATGCAGTCAAGGTCAACAAGGATGGTCATGAAGAGTATGAGGTTGATCACATCATTGATTTGCACCTACGGTGTGGGAAGCTGGAATATCATGTCTGCTGGAAGGGCTACACTGACATGGATGACACATGGGAACCTGTCACCAACCTACAGAATGCCCATGACTCTGTTGATCTATTCCATTACTCCAACCCATCTGCCCCATGCCTGCTTTGTGGTCTATCACTGGCCACCTTCAATTCTCTCTTCTCCAACTTTGGGCCCCCTGGGGGTGCTCCCATTCAGCCAACTTGTCTAGAATATGAGTCCTAGGAGGGGGGTAGTGTTATATCATATACACTGACCTAATTATTTTTCTTTTTCACTTCACTCATTCACTGGTCACATGACTGGATCACATGACACAGTCTAGACCATGACATCATATGACATCATAACACATGGTCACCACACCCCTTTAATCACCATTACTACACTTCCTTGTCACAGAACTCTCCCACACCCATGGGACATCACTTACCATATATAGACACATTTCACACCTTATCTGTAGCATAGCTTGGTCTATGTGCCATTGTTCATAATATATAAAGAGTGTGCCCTCAGTTGGTATCCCCAGCTTTGGCCACTTGTTTCTTGGGTTAAAACCTTGAACGATAAGTGTTCTCCTCTGCTCTCATCTCTCTGTGAGGCTTTATGGCAAGCCTTCAGTTGCTTGGCTTCAGTGTTTTGCATTCTGCATAACACTCTCTGGGGTAGCCTCACCAGTGTACAAGGTATTTGACTTTGCCTTGTCATTTTTGGGTATCTACGATGGACTCAACTTCATATTCATTTCATTGTGGCATGATGGCAGGGGGCAGAGTGGATTTGGCTTGCGACAGGAATAATCCTTCATGGTAAGGCCATAGGTATGATTTATGAAACACTGGGTGTATCATTTTTCAATGTCTCGGGAGTTCTAATTCATATGTGGTGGGGCCGACCTTCTTTAGGACTTTGAAGGGGCCATAGTGTTTGTCTTCGAACTTCTTTAATGGCCTATCTGAATGGATATGCTTTCCGTCGAGAAGTACTTGATTGCCAGCCTTGTAAATGACCAGTTGCTAGGCATTTTAATCATAATACTTCTTCATCTCTGCAGCTGCCTTTTCTAGTGCAATCTTTGCCTGGGTGTGAGTTTCCTTCATTTGCATCGCGAAGTCCATGGCTTTGGCCATTCATACCTCTGGGTTTGGGCAGACAGCGCTTACCCTTCACAAACATGGTGTGTCACACCATTTAAGGCAACTTGAAATGTCCCGCTATCACAGGCACAGAAGCTATATAATCATCATCTCTCTAAGGTACATACCTTTACTTCTTCCAGGCGATGCTAACAAGCGGACTATCCATGTTTAGATCCATGTTCGCATTGAACATGCATTTGCAGCCCTAAAGGGCCAATTCCAGTCATTACAGGAGCTTTGAGTTCACATCTGATTGAAGGAAAAGATCAAGTATGTGGTGCATTGGATACAATGCTGCTTGATCCTGCATAACATGGTGATCCAGTTTGAGAAGCTGCTTGGAAAGGAGTTGTCAGTCACATGGGTGCTGCAGGAAGATCAGATATAAAGGAGGGCTTACAATGACGATAACCTGGTACTCCATGTCCCTATTGGCTCACCAGGTCAGGTTTTCTGTGCAAACTTGATAAACCACTTATTTGAGGCACTTGGTGAGCCATACGTTATACCAACTGAGAAATGATTGGTGTTATAAGTAACATGTACTTTGATATGAGAATACACACCAGTACAGAAGCACATAGTCCTAGGAAATGAAAGGGTGTACACTAACATGTAAATTCAGAGCAACTACGGATTTATCAGAAAAGAAAAAAAAAAAACAGATCATCAGATACCAGCGTCCAAAAAAATTCCATGGCAATAAATCATGGTGGCAAGTTATGAGACTGTGGAGAGAATGGTGGAAGTGTAGAGAAAGGAGGTAGAGACATATAAGAACCACCAGTGGGACCCAACTGAGACATGTTGAGAGGATGACCCAATGGATGCACAGGTGCAGAGGTGGGGTGGTATGTGGCAGGTTGCTGCATAGGGCACATGTTAGCCATTCCTCCAGCAGCCATTTGTTGTATGGTGTGCATATCAGCCAGCAAACCCATCTGCTGCATTGTGCATGCCCACTCTACCTGCTTGTTCAACAAGCCAATCTGTGCATTGAGCGCACACTCCTCGGTCTCCTTCACCTTAAGCTCCAGCATTTTGAGCTCATGCTCATGTGATACTGAGCTTCAGTATTCGCCCACTTGTTATTGAGTTCCTCCTTCTGGATCTCCAGTTCCTTCTTTCAGAGCGAGTAATTGAGCTGCATAGCTATGCGTGAGGAAGGTGCCGGTGATACCTCTAAGGCCTCACTGGCCTTGTCTAATTCCTGGATTTTAGCAGCAAGATTTGAGGTGCCTTTGGAACCTGAGGCTGACGTGAGTTTGGTTGATGACAAGGTGCTATCTGACCAATGACTCTGCCTAGTTGTTACAGAGTCTGCTGAGCTTGGTGGGTGAGTATATGGGCCAGGCCTTGTAAATGCACTATGTCCCCCTTGTGCAGGTGCCTTGCCCTTAGACGTAACCACTGCACTAGCAGAGCCTGATGCTCACTGGAATACTTGGTTAGTTTGAAATGCAATCAAGTAACAGGTTCACATACCTTTGAGATAAATGGAGATACAGCTGGCAATGTAAAAGTCTGTGAGTGGAGATCCATGGCTGAGTTCACAAAATTATCATGGCCATCAGACAAGGACATCTCCTTGTTATTGGCAGGTGAAACATCAACAGATGGAACATCAGCTAGGTAATCCTCTTCATCGATGTTTATTTCTTCTTCATACAGCGCTCCCATATTTTCTTCAGCCATAGTAGTAGTATGAGTAGCCTTAGATGAGACAATGTCAAGGAGACTCTCAGCATGGTTGACATTTGGATTGGATGACACTAACTCACTATCAAATGATGGAATTCCATGCCAGATGGTATCGAGCTCCTGATAGTATGGAAATACAGAATGGACATCCTCTAAATAGTATCATTAGCAACTATGCTGAGATAGAAAGGTGGGAGTACCAAGAAGATTTTGCACATCACCACTATCGCCCGGTATAATCCCCCCACCTGTGCTTTTGAATCACATACAATGTTTACGATACTTGGACTTGAGCCTAGATTGATGCAAAAATCAGTGCTGAATAAGAAAGAGAGTGATCACTTATGCAGCCAAACAGTTGATGACCAAGGTCCCATACCTTGCAGGGTCAGCAGCATAGGAGGAGATATGATCAGGGTCATGTTCAAAAATATGCTTTGCAATCACAGCCGCAACATCCTTCTTATTCTTTCCAGATGGCCTTTCTCCTGGTAACGACTTAGTGAGGGAGGCAGATGATGAGCGATCATGAAATAAAATATGCCGATCTGCAGCATGGGAAGTAATCCAAGCAACAAGCTGGTCAGTATGACTCCCCTCCCAAACAATATTTGCAACAAGCTTCTTCGAGAGCTCTATAGCTGGCAGCCCAGGTTCCTGAATAAACTGGAGTGATTGAGATATGGCTGGAGTCCTACCACCCCAAGTACAACGTTTTCTCTGAGCAGCAGGGGCACCTCCCCAAGGTGGTGCCATCAGTATGGCCTGAATGAGAGATAAAGGGGGGGAAATTTTTGAGGGTGATCACCTTTGCCTGTTATCTCTGCCAGTCCTGATATGCATGAGGGCTTGAAGTCTGGCAGAGCATCGAGGAGGGGGGTGGGTTACAGGCATTTTCTTTTCAAACTCAGATGGTTACCTCCAATAGAGATCATATTCTAGGCCGAAGTAATGGTCAAATAATAGTCCTGTCATAGCCACATAATAGCCCTGTAATATCCTACTTGAACACCACTAGTATATGTATAGGTAGTTTATTTTTATCTATAAAAGTGGAATCTATGAAACAGTGA
>JBBPTJ010000184.1:0-20178 GCA_038094035.1 Pulveroboletus aff. ridleyi
ACAGGAAGGCACTGCAACATGGAAATAAATATGGTTTTCAAACGAATACACTCCCACCTCACTCAAACCACTAACCTCCAGAGTATTTGCACAGCCTACATCCCAAGCGACAGTAACCCAGCAGACCCACTGTCATGAGGAAAGTACCCCCCTTTTGATTTCATTCTTCTGCAAGTTCCCCTCCCTCACCCACTCAAGCATTTTCTCACACCAGTTAACAACCCCCACGAGCCCAATCATGAATGGAGAGAGACCGCAGGTCCTGACATCACTGAGGAGCATCACAGATGCAATGGAAACAGGACACTCTCAAGCATACAAAAGTGATGGCACAAGGAACAGCATAATGATTTCCAAATTGTATGAGAATGTTACCTGTGAAAAGAAAGCAAAAGACCTTCCCAAGGCCCCCACACCTAGACCATACCAATCAAACATGACCCTGAAAACTTCCCCCCTCTGACTGTGCTGTCTAGCAAGAGACCATTTACAACTATGGCACCAAAGCCCAATAGCCTCAAGACAGGTGGAAGATGCCCACAGCACCCCCATACCAATCCCAGAGGCCCACCTTGACTGAATCCTCAACATCATTGCAGCATCATGGATGGAAAAGATGAAGGAAACCTACAGAGCCGGTCTACTCTCATTCCACCTATTTAATGACCTACATGGCATACAGGAAAACCAAAGAGCTCCCGCATCTCAATCACTAATCACCACCTTCATTGTGAATTATGCAGGATACCACTCGGGCTCAGCACTATCCAACTACATAGCAGGTGTGAGAGCATGGCACATACTACACAGAGTCACGTGGTCAATCAACCCAGATGAAACATGCTCCATAGTAGAGGGAGCCTCTTGATTAGCCCCAACATCAACCAGGTGAAAGAAGCAGAACCCATTCGAGTGAGCCACCCTCCTCTTTTTCCTCACATATCTAGACCTAACTAATCATTGTGACACCACAATCTTCACATATATAGTAGTCACCTTCTACTCCATTTCCAGGCTAGGCGAATTCACAGTCCTGTTGATAGAGAAATTCACAACAAACCCAAACTGCTATATATGCCACAAACATGTCTCTCTAACTGAGAACCAAAAATCTTCACATGTAATATCCTTCCACCTACCAACCACCAAATGTGCAACAGAGGGTGAAACCACACAATGCACAACACTGAACCACCTCATGGACCCACTCACATGGTTACAGAACCACTTTGAACTGAACGAGCCAGGCCCGGAAGATTACCTGTTCGCTTGGAAACATCCCAAAGGCCACTGACCCCTCACCAAACCAGAAGTCACACACTGCATCCACAACATTGTGAAACAACACAATCTACAAGACCTAAAAAGCCACAGCCTATGCATTGGGGGAACACTACACTACCTCCTACTAGGTACCCCTTTCAATGTTGTGAAAACAATGGGAAGATAGTCAGAAGAGTCATTCACACAGTACCTGAGGGAACACACACTGATTTTCACCCCATACCTACATGAACATCCAGAGATTGTTAAGAGGCTAACAGCATACACAATGCCCCAGATGAGATAGATATGTCGAATACCACACCTGCTCCTTCTACAGGGGAGCTCACGAATGTGTGTCACAGGCTCCTTCATCAGGGGATCACAGATTGTTTGCCCCCCCTTAGGCAGCAGACTTTGGGCTGGAAAACCCTGAGGATTTTCACCCACACTCCAAAACACATTCCCTTTTACAACAGTAGATAATTAGCACACTCCCTAATATCTCGCTCATTACATACAATCTCCATCTTTGCTTTGGACATGTCAGCGATCAAATGCATGTATCTGCCCTCGTCTGCGTCCCTGCCTCCTTGTACCTGCACCCCCTCACCTGCACTCTCACAACCTCCTCGATGCCTTCTCAGCTCCTCCCAGACCCTGGCCACTTTCTTTTGCAGGGGCATGAAGCCTCTGGTGATGAGGTCAAGCAACCCTGTGGCCTTCATGAGGAGGGCCATGAGGGTGTCTGGAGTGGGGTAGGGAGGGGCCAGGATCATGACCTCCACCCAGGCCTTCTTGTGAGGTGCCAGGCAGTCTTTCTCATCCCCCTTGTTCACCTCCTCATACTCCTCTAGGACCTTTCTCCTCTTGCAAATGAGGTGGCTGCATGCATATGCATAACACAACCTACTCTTGGACCCCTGTTGTGGGGGTCTGCACTTTTTACCCTGTTGTATACACCATGTGCATAGGGTCACCTGGGGTTGGTGATTTCGCATCCCTGCTTTGGGGTCTGAGCTAACATTGACAGACCATCTTCGTTCCCCTTTTCCTTACTGGGGAACTCAATCAGCTCATCCTGCTCTGTCAGTGACCTCCAATGTCCAATAGATGAACCACTCACCTGGGTCCAACCCACCTCCTTCACCTTTGCCTTCACCTTGGCTTTTGCCACCTCCTGTTCCTCCCATGCCTTCTTGAGGCATTCTTCCCAGATTGCCTTGGCACATTTCTCCACTACCTTCTTGCACTCATTGCACTCATGCTCAAGTCACTCAGCTTCTTCCTTGCACTTGTGCTACTCACTCTGCCTTTTCTCTGGCACGATGCTCCTCTGCGATCCTTTCTTTCTTGCAGCAGCATTGCATGCCTTGGAGCTGGGCCACAAGGGCCACAATCTTGTTATCAAGGGGGGTAGGGGTGGGTATGTTGGATAGTGGGATATGATGTGATTAGATCATGGTTAGAAAACAAGACCACATTACACAAGACACGACTTGTGGACCACTTCAAACTCTAACATATGGATTTCATGTGACCCCCACCTGGTCATTTCTCTGGTCTGAACTTAGCCAGCCTTGAGATCTGCTCTGAACTCTGGTCCTCTGAACCCCTCACCCCTTCTCCATCCCTCTGCAACCTGGACTTCATACCTTCATACCTGGATTCCTTCCTTTCCTCTTGGACTTTTGTAGTTACTTTAGTATTCCCCTTTTTCTTCCTTGACCCTTCATTCTTTCCTTGACCCTTCATTCTTTTCTTGACCCTTCATTCTTACCATAGACCTTTTGCCACATCATATGCCTCCTCCTACATATGTTCTCCATCTCCACATGCTTTCCCTCTACCCAAGGTACCTTACCATACATATGCCCCTCCATTCTTCTGTCTGAACTCCAATCGGACTTCAGTATATAAGTTCTCTGCACTTTGTCTTTGTACCTTAGTATGAATATCACATTAGTCTTCTTCTGACCCTTGTTTGGTCTCCTTCTCCTGCTCTCTCACTCCCTCCTCTCTCTCTATGAAATATGAGGACTAAACCTTGGCAATGGTGCAATACATAAGTCCTGCACCAATGTCCTCCTAGATATCCCATCTCCATCCCATTCTCTGTTCATCCTCTAACGAACTTTGTACTCACCTTCAGATCTCTGACCAGACTTGAGTCTGGAGGGCCCAGACTTAACAGAACCAGATGAGACTGGATTGATGACAAATGAATTCCAGATAGTTGATATAGTTCAGAAGATAGATGAAAAATGATATACAAATAATGGAAGTGAAAATAATAAAAATGTAAAAATGGAATAATAAAGAACAGGATTGAATCAGATATTGAGTACCTCCCCCCAGGGTACTATGAATGATGACCTCCTAGGCATTGTGATCTGGAAGAGGGGGAGAAAAGGGATAGGATGATGAATGACATGTAGCAGAATTAGGGGGCCAGATAGGCAGCTTCAAATCAAAAGGGACAAAAGAAGCCTGACAAAGAGATGACAAAATAAAAGAAGAAAAAATAAAATTGGATTGACCAACCAGATGGTGACAAAAAATGTTCTGTTGTGAAAATAACAGAATAGAATCACCCAGTATGGGTGATAGAAGTGATGAGTATGAGACTAAGACAGAGGGAAAGAGGTTAGCAGACACAGACAATAGAGAAGGAGAAAGATCCAGCATGACAGATCTGGTCAATGGAGGGTCATATGGCACAGCAGATGACGATATGGATATGGACGATGGCCTGAATGCGACTGATAATAAGGATAAGAAAAGCAAATCATTAGTAGGAATGGACAAGGAAGGGAATACAATGATATCTAACATGGCAGATTTGGGTGATGGAGGGGATCTGACACAGCAGATGATGATACAAATTGGGGCAATGGCCCAGATATGGATGGTGACAATGACAACAATGACAGAGGGGATGAGCTACATGCAACTGGTAATAATGATGAAGGGAATGAAATGTCAGTAGAGATGGATGAAGAAGGAATAGAAGTGGAATCTGCCATGGCAGCCTATTTGAACACTGAGATGATGGGTGGTGGTAATGCTGCAACCATATGATGTTCCTGGAAGGTCTGCAATACCTTGACCAAATACTCCCTATATGCTATCTGTTCTGGGTCCTCTGAATGAATGGGATGTAGTTCTCACTCACCCAGACTGAACACATCTGGGTCAACATCCATGATAGCATCCCTAGCCAGGACAAATACTAACAGAACTGGCACAATATCTGTGGTGGCTGTACAACCAGTTCCGGGTGATGATACAGCTGTAGCAAAGTGGGGGTGACTTGAGGTGATGGCATTGACTGCTGACAGCTGAACATGAATGACTGGAGATAAGAACAGATCTAGATATGATGCAGGGCTTGAGACTGAGGGTGGTATGGGCAAATGCACAATGACTGATGATGATGCTGGATAAGGACATGAAACTGGATTCTAACTTGACAGGAGAAATGTTGCTGCCTCTAGAATGTCTGATGTGGGTAAATGGCATCCAAATGTATATCTGGCCTAATGACCTCCAGGCACTGTCAGACCTGAGCTTTGAGATCCTGTGGAAGCCTGGATATGAATGATACATCATGATCGATAGTATCTCCAACAGGAAACAGCTGGACACAAGCAAATGGGCAATCTTGAAAGCAGGTTAGCTTGACTATAGTTACATAGACCTTTGCATCCTGGATAATTCTTCTTAACCACTGCTATGAATGTGTCCCAATCTGGGACCAGATCCAATGCTTCTGGGAGGTATTCTTAGAGTTTGATGTCATCAAGGTTGGCATAGTAGATGGCAAGCTTGATTTTCTGCACATAGTTGTATCCAAGGGTGTCTCCAAGTGCAAAAATGTTATAAAGGAATCTGGGTCATTGTCATGATCTGCTTGCATCAAATTTGGGGGCTTTGGGGGTGTTCTGGCAGGGTCAGATGAAAGTAGTCAGCATGCTGATGTAATGGCTGAGAGTATAGGTTGGACAGATGCTGTGAGTGCTCTGAATATGAAATGACAGGGTGTGTGGTAATAAACCAGAAAAGGAATCGATAGTGGCAAAATAAATAATGATGAAATGGCTGATAAGTGAACTAGGGGCAAATGAGAAGCAACAGGGATAGGATAAATAAAGGACTGAAAAAAGGGTTGATTTGAAAAATATGAAGGGAGCTAGGCCATGAATAGTCCCTCAGGCTCTGTGTTCCACTGTACTATACCCTCTCTCATGGTAGGCTCCAGTTGTAAAACACAGATCCTTTCCAGAGTGGATAAGGATTAGATAAAAGAAAAGGGTGTGAGTATAAACTTGACCCAAGGGAGGGGGCCAGCAGAAACAGGCTAAGTGAGTGAGGACCTAGGCAGCTAGCCCTTAGACACAAGGATAGAAAGTGGAGGAGAAGAAAGATCTGAAAAAAAAACTCATTCAGAGGTGTTATACACTGATTATAGTCCTGGGAATACCCATGGACTTTTATCTATGAGAGGTAACTAATCTGAGGCCAATCAGCACCCAGTGGAAAGGTAAGCTAAAAAGATCCAGTCTGGATGATATGAATCTGGTACTAGATGGACACAATCTGGACCCAGAACAAATGGGCAGATTATATGTACAAACTAGTCCAGATGAATTCAGAAATGCATGTAATATAAAAAATATCTACCTGGATGGACTATAGGCATGATGGATGCTTGAATGGATGCTTGAATGGATTGAAAAGAGGGGGTGTACAACCATAGGAGGATTCAACCTTCTATACTGGTGGTCAGAGTTCCTCTCCCAATTTAATATGGTGATGTGTTTCCACCTTGGACACCTTGGTGTGAAACCCAACTCCCTCACTAGATGCTGGGACATCTACTCCAAAGAGGGGGATAAAGACTATGCTTACATCAATCCACACAACTTCCAACCTGTTTTCACCCAAGAACAGCTTGCTGCATCCCTCCAGGCAACTTACCTCACAGCCCCTGTCCTCCAGGCTAGCATTCTCCTCAATGTTGAGTCCATCCACAGTGACATCCTATCTGCTCTCCCATCCAACCCTTTGGCCACCATTCATATGTTCACCCCTGAATCTGACTCATGATGGTTAGTTGACTCTGACAGATTCCTCCATCTAGACAACCAGATATACATTACAGACTCTGCAGACCTCTATCTCCGAGTCCTCTGGTACAAGCACAACCATTCACTCTCCAGACACTTTGGTCAGACTTGCACCCTGGAACTGATCTGTTGTGAATACACATGACCTGGTATCAGGACATTTGTCAAGGAATATGTCTTCTCCTGTACTACCTGTGCATGTGTGAAGGTTCCTCAGCATTGCCCCTATGGACTGCTCAAGCAGCTTCTAGTTCTGGAAATATCATAGAACTCCATATCCATGGACTTTATTGAACAGCTTCTGCCCTCCTCCGGATTCATGGCTATCCTCATTGTCATGGATTGCCTTTCCAAGCAATGTATATTCATTCTGATGCATGATATGATCACATCTCTGGAACTGGCCAAACTGTTCCTTCTCCACATCTTCTCCAAGCATGGAGTCCCTTTCCATGTTACCTCCAACTGAGTATCCGGATTCGTATCCCACTTTTTCTGCTTACTTGATAAAGCCTTGGATATCCACCACCATTTCATCTCTGGATACCATCCAGAAGGTGATAGACAAACTGAACAGATGAATCAAACCCTGGAATAGTACCTCTGGATATCAATAGGACAACTGGTCCAAACTCCTGTCTTTCACAGAGTTCACATACAACAATTCTCCAAGTGCTACCATGAGTGTCTCCCCATTCTTCACCAACAAAGGCTACCTGAATATCACAGTTCACCCTGAGCATGACCTCACCTCTGCAAAAGCACATGAGTACTCCATTGACCTTGACTCCCTCCATGCCTTCCTCCAGGAAGAAACAGCTCATGCCCAAGAGTGATACCAAGGCCCAGCAGATACCAAGCAGACTCTGGCACTGGACTTCAAAGTCAGTGATCCAGTGTTCATCAAGGCAAAGTACTTCTGCTCCAGCAGAGGAAGGCCAGGAGTTTATCATCTAGTAAACCCCAAACTTGGTTCCAACTGGGACAAGCCACTTCCCCCTCTTTCTGTCCCACCATCACCACTTCTTCATCACCACAACAGTCAGCTAAGGTCAATCCTAATCAGGTCAGCACCTTTGGCGGTCAGGAAATCCCAATGGATATCAGAGAGGCCAGAAGCAAGGGGCTTTGTTTCAAATGTGGTAAACCTTGACTGTGCACTAATCACCTACCTTGCTCCTGCAAGGCAATCCAGCACCTAGAATATAAAGGGTGTAAGATCTTTTATGAGAATATGGGGGAGTTAGCTGAGATGATGAAGACGGTTGACAAGAATGAGTCAGGCTTTGGAAAGAAGGAGTAGGTATGGATTGACCCCCTCCTTGTGTAACAGATACGTCATCTTCTCCCTTGAACAATAAATTTACTGTTTTATCCATTTCAGAAGATGCTGAGACCCAACAAGTGAAGCCTTCTGTGGGTGAGCAATCGCCGGAAGTGCAAATCTTGAAGAGGGACCCCCCACCCCTCAAAGTCAAGCATGAGAACAAGACCATTCCCTTGCCGACCAGGGGGAGCCTGGGCTCTGCCAGTTACGATCTCTGTGCGGCTTTCAATATCTCTGTCCCTGCTCGCAGGCAGTCCCTTATCCCCACCCTTCTCTCTATGGAGATGTCACCTAGTCACTATGGCCATATCACATCTCGCTCTGAACTGGCCATCAAGTCCTTGATAACCACTGGAGCTGGTGTTGTCAACTCTGACTATAGAGGGGAGATAAAGGTGTTGCTCGTTAACCACTCCAACAAGGCATTTGAAATCAAGAAGGGCGATTGCATAGCCTAACTCATCCTTGAACAAATCTCCACCCCACCCATCAAAGAAGTCAAGGAACTCTCCAACACCAAACAAGATGTCAAAGGATTCAGTTCCATAGGTATACAACATAGGCAACATGAAATGAATACTGTCAACCCCTGGTCAGTACAATGAATCCAACAACAGGTCAGCAACAGGCCTACAACACAAACTCTCGACCACCTCAAATCCTTCATACATAAGTCAAGAAAGGCGGAGGTGACCAAGGAGCTTGTCAACACCCTTGCCCAAGTGCCACCCAAACAAGCCGAGATGGTACTCCGTGACCTGCAGAAAAAACCTTGTTATGTTCATGCCTTGAAATGATGCCTACAAAAGAACTCTTTGGAACTACCAGTTGTTATCACCAAAGATGACAGAGATTTCTTCACGACTTGATGCCTCATTGACTTTGGGTATACTAGGTCATCCATTGACAAAAAGCTCATGGAAGAGCATAAAATTCCAATGCATTGGTTGCTGGTTGCCATGCCGGTTTACAATGCAGATGGCTCCCTCAACTCCAGAGACAAAATCAACAGCTTTGTAGTGGTCAAGATGAAAATTCAAGATCACTCAGAGAAAATTTGTCTTGCTGTAATGACGTTGGAGTCTGTCCCCATTTTCCTGGGCCATGATTAGCTCAAACAACACAATTCATCTATTGACTGGCCCAGAGAGGAGGTAAAATTCACCTGTCACTCTGATCATCTCCCTTCTCTTGAGGTCACAGATGACAATGAAGACAAGGAAGAAGAATTCTTCACAAGGGGAGATTGACTCTTTCAAATGGACCTGGAGTTGTACCTCCGAAACATCTCAACCAACATTGCAATTGAGACATTCCAAAAAAAGAAAAAGAAAACCCTCAAGGAGGTGTCCCTCCCTTATATTCATCAATTTGCCAATGTCTTTGCCAAGGAAAGCTTTGACCAACTCCCACCGCAACGACCTTGGGACCATGCCATCAAACTCTTGCCTGGAGACCATAAGATTGATTGCAAGGTATACCTGTTACGAATCCCCTTGCACCTAACTTTATCTTCACTCTCCTTTCTCTCACTTTCCTTTACTCTCACGTTTGTTATGTCATGTGACCTCCATGAGGCTGATCACATGACCAGTCACATGATGAGTCCAGACCCTGACATCATCAATGACATCATGCCTCAAGGTTGTCATATGGCAAATCCTAGACTACCCTAGACCCTCAATCTCCATTGGATCTCCACAGCAATCCTGCCACCTCCTAGATCTCCTGATCCAATCTAATCTCCCCTATGTATCCATTAGTATATATTGGATCATGATCCCGATCCTTGGATCTCCAATCCTATCTCCTAGGACTATGATCTAGATCTCAAGGCTCACCTCCTTGCAGCCTGCAGCTCTTAATCTCCATCCTCCATTCCCATCATTATGCTTACCATAGTACATTTGTTACCATGTATAGTAGTGTACAGCTTGGTCTGTGCAGGGACCCAGGCAATATATAAGGCCAGTGGCCTAAAGCCGGGAACCCCAGCTTTAGCCACTTGTCCTAGGTTCCCCTCTGTGTGCTAAGAGATTCTTCCCTTGTCCTCAAGGTAGCTCTTTGGCGGTCTCTGCTCCAGCTAGCCCATAATACGGGCATTTCTTCCTTCTGCCGGGTAGCTCCGTCATCAGCTTCCTCTCTCTAGGGTTATGGTTTGGTCCAGCTGATGGTTAGGTTCAGTTTCTCAGTGAACGCGACGAGCCATTCACAACAATACCCTTTGGGACCTGGAGAACAAAAGGAACTAGACAGCTTCCTTAAGGAAAACCTTCAATCTGGGCATATCAGACCATCCAAATTACCTTTCGCCTCCACCTTCTTCTTTATTAAGAAAAAAGACAGATGACTCCAGCTGGTCCAAGACTACTGGAAACTCAACAATGTTATCATCCACAACCAATATTCCCTCCCCCTAATCAACAAACTTGTCAACAAACTGAACTACATCAAGTTTGACGTATGGTGGGGATACAATAACATGCAGATGAAAGAAGATGAGTGGAAAGTGGCATTCCAAACCAACCGAGGGCTGTTCGAACCACTTGTCATGTTCTTCAGGCTTACCAACTTGCCCGCCACTTTCCAAACTATGATGAATGCCCTCTTCCAAGACCTCATCAATAGAGGGGTAGTAGTTGTATACATTGATGACATCATGATCTTCACAGAAATCCTAGAAGAACACCAGAAGATCATCAAAGAAGTTCTCACCATCCTCTGCAAAGAATACCTCTTCCTCCATTATGACAAGTGCAAATTCAAGGTGCAAGAAAGGGAGTTTCTAGGGATTGTCATATCCCAAAACAAATTTAAGATGGAGCCAAAAAAGGTCCAGGCCATTAAAGACTGGCCAGCCTCTATGTCCCACAAAGCACTCTGAGGTTTCCTCAGCTTCCTCAACTTCTATTGTTGCTTTGTAAAAAACATCATGCACATCATGAGACCTCTCAATGTGCTCATGTCTGAGAAGAAAGACTTCACATGGAACGATGCTTGCCAACAAGCCTTCACCATGTTAAAGGACACCATATCATTTGTACCTGCCCTTGCCATGCCCACCAACAATGACCCCTTCCATATTGAAACAGATGACTCTGGTATTGGCCTCAGTGCTGTCCTCTCACAATTCCATGACAACATATGGCACCCAGTCACCTTTATCTCCCGGTCCTTAAATGATGCAGAATGTAACTATCATGTCACAGACCTTGAAATGCTCACTGTCATGTTCACTCTCAAAGAATGGTGCCAATACCTCCTCAGTGCCACACATCCCTTTGAGATCTTGATGGATCACAACAATCTAACCTTCTTCCATCAACCCAAAGATCTCTCCCGATGCCAAGCCCAGTGATAGCTTCAAGGGTATGACTACCACTTTACCCACTGCCCCAGTCACACCAATCCTGCAGATTCACTGTCCCAGAGGCCAGACTTTAAAAGGGGGGTGAAAGACAACAATAAACAACAGGTATTATTACCTGACCACCTCTTTTCACCACCCAGCCTCCCTATGAACCATGCCCTCTTCTTCTCACCATGATGAAATCACACACATACCACCAATTCCCCCCTCAGCATCAAAACCCTTATTGCCAAACTCCAATACAAACATGAAAAGTTTGCCATTGAAGAGCTGAAGAAGACTGACTCACCATGGAAGGAAGTCAATGGTCTGCTATGATGGAAGGATCTACTCTATGTCCCAAATGACCAAGATCTAAGAACTAGAATCCTCAAAGAAAATCATGATTATCCATTGGCTGGACACCCTGGTGTATGAAGAACTCACAACCTTGTCATGACCAAATACTACTGACCTGCTATGAGACGAGAAATTATTAAGTATGTCACGGGATGTGACTGCTGCCAAAAACCAAAAACCAAAACACAGGGCAGTCATACACCTCTGCACCCAAATGAAATGCCCAAAGCCTCCTGGGAGATTATATCTGTCAACATCATAGAACCCCTACCACTCTCAGACAGCAAGGATGCCATCCTAGTAATCATTAACTGTTTCTCAAAAATGATGCACCTACTACCCACATCAAGCTCCATTACTGCTCAAGGAGTAGCTATGTACATTGTTCCATGATCACATGTTCAAACTTCATAGAATCCCATGAAAGGTCATCTCTGACAGAGGCCCTTAATTTGTCTCCCACTTCATGAGAGACCTGTACTCCCTACTTCACATAGAGGGGAACCCCTCTACTGCCTACCACCCTCAGACAGATGGCCAAACAGAGTGACTCAACTCAGAGGTTGAACTCTACCTGCACCTCTATGTAAATCACCATCAAAATGATTGGGCCAACTGGCTCCTGCTCACAGAGTTTGTGCACAACTCCAAAACCTCCAGTGCAACAAACTCCTCCCCTTTCATTCTCAACTATGGACAACAGCCCCTCATCCATGTGGATGTCCATCAAGAAGTAAAAAACAAGTCGGCCATGCAATTCATTTCACGTATGAAAGAAACACACTAACAGGTGAAAACAGCCATTAACTGAGTGGCCAAAGAGATGAAAAGATACTACAACTGCAATGCAAGAACCTCCCCAACCTATCAGAAAGGAGACCTTATGCTGCTCAAAGGGAAACATGTATGCACTGACCAACCCTCCAAAAAACTCTCAGACAAGAGGTATAGCCCTTTCAAGGTCATCAAGAAAGTGGGTCCAGCCACCTACAAACTAGCCCTCAACAAGTTCTGGCATGGTATACACCTCATTTTCCACAAATTACAGCTCTGGCCCTATGTCACACCAGTTTCCAAGCAGCAACCCAACCACCTATGTCCCCCTTCTCAAATCATAGCCCATGAAGAGAAGTACAAGGTTGAACAAGTGATTGACTCTCAAAAGCGATGTGACAAGGTCGAATACCTGGTACACTAGAAGGGATATCCGCTGGAGGAACAGATGTGAGAACCCAAGGATCACCTTGTGAATGCTCACAACAAGGTCAAGGTGTTCTATAAGGCACACCCAGATGCCATTCGCACATTTCTCCCCACTGAACCATGTGACTGCACCCTCTGCTCATCCTCTGTCCCAGTGGTCTTCCATGACAAAGGCATTGATTTTTTCATGATCCTGGAGAGCCATGATGAGCTTAATCTGGTGAGTCACCTTATGAGTCTTGCCCAGAGTTTTGTCAGCATTAAAAACCTGGATCTGCTATACAAGAGGGATGAAGTTATGTAACCTTGTTTTCAATACACCATTTGTGATTGATGAATGTATTGACAGCACTGCTATCAATTAGTACTTTTATGTTATCATCTTTTTTTGTATTACCTAAAGAGAAGAGGATGACAATGCCCACTATAAACTCTCTCTCCTCCACTGATCATTTCTTGCATAGGGATTTTGTTATGGTTAAGGTCAGCCAAATCATTCTTAAAAAGGGAATTAAGCACATTATATTTGTTGTCTGGTGCCAAGCTCTGAAGAGACTCTTCTTCAGATATATCAGATTCTATGAAATTATTCAGCACCTGGCTGATTGTATGGATTGGGAAGTCCTCCTTGGTACACTCTGAGAACTTGGCTACAGGCTCAATGCCAGCTATGGGGATTTCTCCCTTGAGCACAGTCAACAAGTTATCTACACTTACTGTTCTTGTACTGGCACAATGGAGTTTATCCAGACTTACAGGTGCAGTAGTACATGAGGCCAAATCCATTGGCTCATAACCAGATCATATATAAATGTCACTATCATCCCTAGTTGAGAGGTTCAAATGTGCAATAACTAATTTTTTGATATTTCTAGTTTTAATATTTTTTCTTTTATTTTGTCCAGCTTGCTAGGCAACACTCTACCATCAACTAGCTGCTTCCATTTAAAGACTTGGCTGTTTTGGTCTGAGCTTTGCCAAATTTTTGAAGACATTGGCACAGTAGGTGTGAGCTTTGTCCAATTACTTCTGTTGGAAGGAGATTGTCATATAGGCCTTGGTTTCAGACAGGGTTTCAGTGACAATCACTTGTTAAGCTTAGTGATTGCACACCATGACTGACCACATACTGACCATGAGACTTGTCAGTCGCATCATGTAAGCCTGTGGTGCTACTTATTGTTGTTTATTGTTGTTTATCTCTATGGACTCGAATGAATGACCAACTTTTCAATAAGTGTTGATCAGTTTGAAGATGTCATTCTCCACATGCATATGGAGGTGGACCTGCATGTAGATTTGGGCATCCACTGCCCATTTGATGATTTCAATGCCATAACTATTTTTGATCTCGGCTTCTTTAAAGAGAACCTCAAATATTTGGAGGAACTCATCAATTGATCTTTCTTGCTGCTTCAGCTAGTTGAGCTTCTGCAGTGACTTGTGTATGAGCATGTTAATTTGGAAGTGGTTCCTTATTTCCTTCTGAAGGACCTTCTAGGTGGGCCATGTGTTATCGCTGTGAGGGTAGCCCAAATCTTGTCCTGTGGTAGAAGTTATGTTTTTCATTTCTGAATCACAAGTTTCAACCTCACATAGGAGGCTGCATTGCCCTCTATGTGAGATAGGACTACAATAATCCAAAGTTTGTCCAAGCCCTAATTCTGGAGCAAGACCCAGACCTTAATTTGGGTAATCCATATCTGAAATTTGTCTCTCTTACTGTCCCACTTGCTGAGATTGGCAACCTTTTTGGTAATGGTGGAGGGGCTATCCTCCTTTTCCTTGAGAAGGGCTATGAGCAGCACCTTCAGTTTGTCATTGCTTAGTGATAATGACATTGTTTCTTCTTGGGAGAGAGATTGAGGTTGGCAGTTTTTAAATTTGAGGCAGTATGGCCTTTCTTTGATTTGGGGGAGCAATTCAAGCAGCCCCTCAAAAGAGGGAGATCATCAGAGTTGTAAAGGTGTCTGTTCCAGAGAACCAAACACTGGGGTTGGTGATGAAATTTTGAAATGTTACAGTCCTTACTCACCAGTATCTTTCAGCCAGCATCTGGGGATGCTTGTGGGGGTGATTGTTGGGATTCAAAATTGGGGGAGGGGTTTGGTTCATTTGGTCTTCTTTAACAGCTTGCTTTGGACAGTGTAGATTCCATTAAAGGGGTAAATCCTTGATAATGAGAAGTATCATATATGTATCATGCACTGACAATGGATGTCACAGGTGTTCCATGAACCTGGGTACCTCAAACCACAGAGGTACCACCCTAGTGCACTTTGGGCAAGAAGCAACTTTATTCTTGTTTAATACAGTGGACGACCATATATGCAACCTGTTCGGGTGGTATGCCCTGTTCCATCACGTGGAAATGATATGCTATATTCCTTATGCCTGGGCACTGGCAGCCATTATCAATGGACTTTGTTTCTTTCTTGAGTTTTTCTGATGATAAACTCTTGTCACCTAATTTCAAATTTTTCACTGGCAAGATGGCATGTTCTTCTGAGGGCAGTGTAGATAGCTTTGACCAAGTGTTATGAATGTCAGAATGCTGTACCACTGGCCTTGGCCTTACAGACTTCTATGAGCCTGGCAAGGAAAAGATAGAAGATAGAAGCTCACATGCACTGAATCATCCAAGGTTGTTAATAACAGGTGATCAAAGCTGGGGACACCAGCTGAGAAACCTGGGTTTATATACTACTGAAGCCTGCACACAGACCATAGGGTCTGTGGGATAAACTACTATATATGATAAGACTAGTGTATACACTTGTGAGAGAGTTCTGTGATAAGGAAGTGTTGTCACAGTAATTAAAAGGGTGTGTGATCCATGAGATGTGACATCATGATTTAGGCTCAGTCATGTGACCAGTCATGTGATGGATGAAGTAAGTGAAAGGAAAGAGGTCTGAAGATGGTTCATATATAACACTAGGCAGTTTGTGACCTTACTGCCCTTGCCCTTGGCTATTGTTAAAAAATTTGTGAGGTAGGATTGAAGAAATCCTGGTGCTATTGAGCTGTTAGAACCAGGGTCTCCAGGAGGTAACTCTGGAATTCCAGAGTTTGAGCAGGACTTGGCTTCACTATGTGTGATGTGCCCTTGTCATAACTCTGGGGGTGTCCTGTAATTTTGGAATGGACAGAAGAAGTTGGATTGACCCTGTTGCAAGTAATGAAGGTCAAGGATGATTCAGAAAAGAGTCCTAGAGACTCAAGGGGGTCAGAGTAAGTTTGGGAGACTGTCCAAGTTGATATTCAAACTGAAGTATCTACTACAAATGCAAAGACTTATATACAGGAGTAGAACATAGGTCTTACTAATAATCCAGAATGTGGATGCTAAGTGTACCAGAGCACAGGGACAGAGGGTGAGCTGAGATGAAGCTAATGGCTATATACTGTAAGTGAAGAATGGAACATAATACTAAGAACAAGGAATACTAAATACAGAGGGTCCAGAGTGTCAGGGATGCAGACTCATCAAGAATGCATCAGAGATCACAAGAAAGAAGTCTGGAGTTGGGTCTGGAGCTAAGTCCAGAGTTTTGGTTTGACAGATATGACATGAGCTGACTTTGTCTGTAGCTCATTCTGGATAGCAGTGTCCCATTGGATATTACTCTCATGACATACCTGGGCCTCCACAACAGTGATGCTGTGAGCCATTTACTTATTTTGAATGGTCCCACTGGTGTGATGAGGCACTGGCTTGTCAGGAAGACTGGGATGGCATGTCTTGTTTGCAGCATGAGTGATTCTGGGCTTGAGATATTGAGGTGGGTTTTGAATTATCATAATTTGGTTTTATCAGATACATATGTATGTTCTCCACTTCAAATTTCCATGACCTACCCATTGGTCCCTATGCCTCCATCCCACCTATGCCATGCACAGTATCTCATATGTCCCTTGCCCAGATGCATAAAGTCTTACTACATATATGTGGGGAACTTATATAAGTGACACTCTATGGTAGTTGTTCTCTATAAGTCTCTGTACTTCTGTTGTAGATACCTTAGTTCAAATATCATCATAAATTTTCCAGTTTCTGACCATCAAACCCCCTTGAGTCTCTAGACTCTCATCTGACCCATCCTTGACCTTCATAGCTTGCAATGAGGTTAACTCTGACCCTTTCCCATCCTCTGAAATTACAGGACACCCTGGACTTGTGACAAGGGTGCATTACATAAGGTGAAGCTGAGTCCTGCCCAAACTCCAGGTATTCTGGAGTTACCTTCTGGAGATCTGGTTTTAACACAAGTCCTCTGTTCTCTGGATTGTGTCACTTTCCCAAGGGGCACAGATTCAAACAATGGACCAGGAACAACTTGAAAGCTCTTATGAAGGTAAGGTATGATGTTATTTCAGACCCATACTATTTTGTCACATATTGAATGTGCACCTTATTACAAACATAGTGCAGTCATAGAGTCACTGCGATTATATAATCTCAGACTACTTATGGACTATTTGTGTCTCATACTACATTAGTTACTACTACCAACTTTCTCCACCATCTGAGCTACTGAGTGTCCTATTGGACTACTCCTTTTCTTGCACTAAAAGGTTATGAGCCCACTCACCAACCTAGGACATCCCCCATGGCATGGCTTGATGAAGACAAACTCTTGGAGCTTAGGCTGGATAGCAGGAATTGGTTAACATGGTGTGAGAGAGTCATCAGGACTATCAAGGACCAGCATGAATATCAATATCTCACTAGTACAGTCACAAACATGGACTATCAGTCCAAGACAATGGCACAATTCATTGTCACCTTGAGTTTGCCAGACTTGATTTTAATTTCAGTTTATCATCTTGGAACAGTACAGAAGTTCAGAGAATACCTCACACAATGGTTTGACAAGACTGCAGTAACTACAAAAATGGCTATAGGAAAGTCTAGGGTACCCAACAAAGCAGTGTGTGTGGCTGCGCCAATGCCAAGATGGTTCAGCAGCACCTGGTGTGAGTGTGGCAAGGTTGATCACAAGGTGCAGGAATGAATGCTAAGTGATCAAGGGACCAGGTCATAGGACCACTATAGTTGAAAGAGCAGGCAGCAAGAGCAACAAGGTTAAGGATGTCAGCTGGCAAGGAGCCAGAGCCAAGAAGACTGCTGGCATGGGCCATGATAACATGGATAGTCAGAGTGACAGTGGTGACACTGAGATCAGCCACATGCATGAGTCCATAGAAGAAGCCAGCTAGGACCATGAGAAGGTCACAGATATTGAAAGGGAATCCCTGGTGAGTAAGCATGCTTGCATTAGAAATGGAGATGCACCAGACACTGTCAGCATATTGCTCAAGGGGAAGCAATGGGATTGATTGGTGACCAATGACACTGACAATACTGGGTTGTAGCAGGATACTGGCAGCTCAAGCAGCAAGGATGATGGACCAGGGAACATGACAGAGGACCCTGGGGACACACTGGGTAATGATAAGCATTATCTAGATACATCTACAGAGTCACCTGTCACTGCTATAAGCACAGGAGTGGCTAGTGCAATCAGACAGGCCATGGAGGGCACTGCCAATGCAAGTGGCATACTAGATGGGCCACTTGTCTCTGCTATAAGTGCAGAGGTAGTCAGTCCAACAGGTCAAAAATACCAGAAGTCAGCAGTCACCCTAGTGAATTGAGTAATTGGGCAGATGAACTGCAAATGCTGACAATTAGAGGTAGAACTCCAGTCAGCATGGTTAATGATTAACTAGCAGGTGGGTGTACTTGTAATATAAACAGAATGCACCAGTGATACCAACAGAGCCTCTTGACTGCACAGAGAATACACTACCAGATCCTTGCAACAAACCCAGGGATTGGGCTGAGATCTTGAAGGTGGAGCTGGAGGCAAAGTATATATCACAATGTTGCACCATGCAGATTGAGGGAGTGAGATGGACTGTGTGCTGAGCCCATATGCAATCTGCAACAGTAGGTGAGGAAAGTCATCAGCACACAGTGATGAATGATATACCAGTGGACCTGCCACTATCCTCTAAACCTCCTAAGCCATCTGATGACACTGAATGGATTGATTGGCCCCTCAAGTATCAAGCTTGAAGGGGAGAGTGGTGACCAGCAGCCAAGTGGTGAGCTGCAATGCACAAGTGGTGAGATGCTATGCAATAGATCAGGATGGGCATGTGAATGACTAGAGCACCAGGTTGATGAAGACTCATCTGCACATGTTATCACAAAGCAGATCTTAGTGCTATCCAACAGGCCTGTTGCCATCATCAAGGACACCCCTGACATTGGCAACCCTAATGACACAGCTGGTGATATCATCAGTTCACCTGACCCACACAAGATACCTGCACAGCAAGGAAACAAGTCCCTGAGTGTTGAGCTCAAGAGAGGGTGGTCAGTACTGGCAAGCAACAATGCTGGACTCACCTGCAGCACAACACCCACTCAAGGAGTGTCAAAAGGTATTAAGAAAGCTGTGAATGGGTCAGTGAGAGTCACACAACCATTAATGTTACAAGTCCCTGAGCGATGAGCTTGAGGGAGAGCAACTATACCTGACAAGCAGTAATGTTGGACAACCTCATGATACAATGGATGTGTCAAGAGCATTGGCCTGTATTGAGGACGTTTGTTAAAACCAGATCTTCAGAAGGTAACTCTGGAACACCTGAAGTTTGGGCAGGACTTGGCTTCACCTTATGTAGTGCACCCTTGTCACAAGTCTGGGGTGTCCTGTAATTTCAGAGAACAGAGAAGGGTCAGAATTGACCTTGTTGCAAGCAACAAAGGTTGAGGGCAGGTCAAATGAGAGCCTGGAGACTCAAGGGGGTCAGAGCATCAGAAACCAGAGGGTTTAAGATGATATTCAAACTCAGGTATCTACAACAGAAGTGCAGAGACTTATATATGGATGCAAAACATAAGTGTTAGTCAGAGTCTGGAAGATGGATGCTAAGTGTACTGGAGCTGTGTTCCTAAGCAGAGCACAGGAATGGAGGATGACTAGAGGCAGGGCTAGTGGCTATGTACCATAGTGAAGAATGAAATGTAACAATAAAAACAAGGAACACTAAATACAGAGTATCCAGAGTGTCAGGGATGTGGACTCGTTGGGAATGCACCAGAGATCATAAGAAAGGTAGTCTGGAGTTGGAGTTGGAGCTGGATCTGAAGGTCCAGGTTGATGGATATGACAACATTAATGGACAGATGAAGAAGCTGTGAATATCATTAGCATGGCAGTATGTCAATGTAGAATAGGCAGACTTATCTATAAGGTCTGCAGACTCAAGACACACTGTATATGATCCAGGAGGCAAAGCACACATACCTGGTGATCACCTCAGCAACCAGGAATGTCCAGAGGATAAAGAAAACAGCAGCTGTGTTGAAATGGATATGCTGTGTCAGGTCACCAGGCCAAGGATTGAGCTGGATGAGCTGGGAAAGCATGGCAGCAGCAATTGGAGCTGTGATAGAGTTGGTGATGGGGTCCAGATGGGCAATATAGGATGCTGGTTGGATGGCACAATGAGCAGTATGCACTGTGACT
>JBBPTJ010000185.1:0-20127 GCA_038094035.1 Pulveroboletus aff. ridleyi
CTCTGGACTCAACTCTGGACACCTTTCCTGCGACCTCCGGTGCGTTCTCGATGAGTCTGCATTCCTGACACCCCGGACCCTCTGTATTTAGCATTCCTTGTTCTTAGTGTTACGCTCCATTCTTCACTTACAGTACATAGCCACTAGCTTCGTTCCAGTTCACCCTCCATCCCTGTGCCCGCTTAGGAGCACAGCTCCAGTACACTTAGCATCCGCACTCCAAACTATTAGTAAGACCTATGTTCTACTCCCATATATAAAGTCCCCGCACTTGTAGTAGATACTCTAGTTTGAATATTGACTTGGACAGTCTCCTAAGCTCACTCTGACCCCCTTGAGTCTCTAAGACTCTCTTCTGAACCATCCTTGGCCTGTGTTGCTTGCAACAAGGCCAATCTGACTTCTTCTGCCCGTTCCGAAATTACAGGACACTCCCAGAGTTGTGACAAGGGCGCACCACATACAGTGAAGCCAAGTCCTGCTCGAACTCCGGAGTTCCAGAGTTACCTCCCAGAGATCCTGGTTTTAACAGCTTGTACCAGAGGACTTGGAGATGGAAGTCTGCAGAGTCCAGAACATATATCTGGTTATCTAGACAAAGGAGTCTATTGGAGTCAATTAACCATCAAGAGTCAGATTTGGAGGCAGACATGTGAATGGTGGCCAGAGGATCAGATGGGAGGGTAGATAGAATGTCGCTGTGAATGGAGTTGATATTAAGGAGGGCATTAACCTGGAGAACAGGGGCTGCAAGATAAGTTGCCTGGAGTGATGCAGCAAGTTGTTCCTAGGTGAAAACAGGGCAAAAGTTGTGCAGATTGATGCAAGTGTAGTCCTTATCCCCCTCTTTGGGGTAGACATCCCAGTATCTAGTGAGGGAGTTGGGTTTCGTGCCAAGGCATCTGGGGCAGAAATGTACCAGCATGTTGAACTGAGAGAGGAACTCTGACCACTGGGCTTGCTAGCAGGTCAGGAGCTTTGTGGTGGTGAAGTACTCGAGGTTCTTGTGGTCAGTGATGATGTTGATCAGAGTGCCAGATCCTTCAAGGTAGTGTCTCCAAGTCCAGAAGGACTCAAAGATAGTGAGAAGCTTCTTGTCATGGGTGTCATAGTTGAGCTCCAGAGTGGACAATGTCTGGGAGTAGAAGGTGACAGGCTGGATTTCCTTATTCAGGCAATGGATGGAGAGGATATCAGCAACAGCATAGTCAGATGCATCAGTTTCTACTATAAGCAGAGTGTCCAGAGTCCAATGAACAAGGATAGGGGTGGAAGTGAGGCTTCCTTGAGGGACTGGAAGGCGGCAAGGCATGAGTTATTGAAGACTCATGGAGTGCCCTTGTGAGTGAGGTAAGTGAGGGGTATGACAATATCAGAGTAGTTAGCAATGAATTGTCAGTAGAAATTCGTGAAACCAAGGAAAGACTGAATGTCCTGGACTTTCCAAGGTACTAGCCATTCCCAGATAGCCATGACTTTGTTTTCAAACATTGTCAGGCCAGAGGAAGAGAGCTTGTAGCCAAAATACTCAGTGGAGTTGGTATTCATTCGAATTTCTCAGGTTTTACATAGAGATTGTGTTTACAGAGTCTCCAGAGGACTTCCCAGACATGCTCCTTGTGGGAGGCCTTATCTTCAGAGAAGATCAGGATGTCGTCCAGATAAACTATAATGCAAACATTGAGGAGATTAGCAAAGATCAAGTTAATAAACTGCTAGAATGCTGCAGGGGCATTTGTCAAACTGAATGGTATGACAAGCCATTCAAAAGATCCATAGCACATCTGGAACAAGGTCTTCCATTCGTCACCCTTGGCAATGCAGATCAAATGGTATGCATGCCAGAGGTCAATCTTGGTGTAAACCTTGGTGCAGTTTGGAGTATCAAGGAGGTTGGAGATGTGGGGGAGTAGGTATCTATCTTTCTTCATGATTTTGTTGAGTTCTCAGAAGTCAACACAGAGGCAGAGGGAACTGTCCTTCTTGTGGACAAAGAGAACCAGAGCAGCGTGGGCAGAAAAGAATGGGTAAATAAACCCATTTTTGAGGTGCTCATTGAGAAATATCCAGAGAGCCTCAAACTTAGAGGGGGAGAGGGAGTAGTGGGTGCCCAAGGAAGAGGAGGTACCTTCCTCCAAGTCAATCTTCAGATTGTGTTCATGATGTGGAGCGAGTATGGATGCTTTGCTCTTACTGAACACATCTGTAAAGTCATAATAGTCTGGAGGGATACCAGATAGGTTGACCAGAGCCAGAGATGGGACCAGATCAGTAGATGCTGACTGGAGGTTGGACTTCTGAGGGCAGATTTGCAGGTTAAACTGGGTAGAACCCTGAAAACAAAAGGCCAATGTGAATGTGGGGGTGCTAACAAACAAGATAGGTGGAGCCTTGTATTCAGAGAAACTAGGTGGATTGGGTGGGACAGGGTCAGCCAGAGGAGGTGTGTCCAGAGGCTGTGGAGGTGAGCTTGGGTTTGCTGGCATGGAATGCTCGGATGGCCGAAACAAAATACTGCTCGAAACCTAATTAATCAATGGATTGAAGCAGGTGAGTCAGTTGTGTCCCAGAATCAATGAGCAGGATCCATCTAGCAGAGTGATATATAACATTGTTGGAGTGCTATTACTGGTTTTGAAGCAGATGGTAAGGTTGATAGCTTGAGTGATGGTGGAATTGGATGTTTCATTGAAAAGTCAGAGTTGAAGTGGAGATACAGAGTAGGTTGAAAGGTTGTGTTTATTAGCAAATTCTGTATCTATAAAACAATTGGAAGATCCGGAGTCTATAAGTGCAGGAAACGGAGAAATGTCCTGTTCACATATAGTGACTGAGGGGATAAGAGAGTAAGGGTCAGAAAGAGCAGATGCATTAAGCTGGATCTCCTTTGGTGCACTAGTGGAGTCAATGCAACCCCCAGACTGTGCAGAGTCCTGAAGGTCACACTCTATTTTTTTGCCTCTGAGGAGGTCTCCAGTTTGGTTTCCAGAGTTGCAGCCTTAGCTACTTGACCCTTAATGGCCTTTGAGATGGATTTTGGGCACTTCTTGGCCACAGAACATGCAGAGCTTCAGATCAAAGCATCTTTTTTGCTTGGCTGTGATGAGCTTGCCATCCTTTCCCAACTTGGTGGAAATATCAGGTTTAGGGGCAGTGGATGTGGTGGTGGACTTCCCCTTGGAATCCTTAGACTCCTTAGGGGCCACTGAAGTTGGAGTTGCTTCCAGATTGGTGATTTCCAGAACTACTCACTGTTTTGTAGATTCTGCATTTGTAGATAAACATAAATTACCTACATACTCCATTTCTATGCTTTCTCTCTGTCTTTTTGATGGCTCCTCTGCTTCCTCTATTTCCTTTGCTATAGATCTCCAATTGTCCTTCACTTTGGGAACATCCACCTCCGAAACATTTTATGTTACCTTGTTGGATCCCTCATGTTGTATAGTTCTTGGACATTGCTGTCTTGCCTATTGCAATCCATTGATTGATTGGGCTATGAACAGCATCTCTTTCCAGACTAACCCCACAAGTTTGCTAACCCCGATGTCATCCTCCGTCCTGTTGAATGCAAGCTCCAATGCTCCCCTGACTCCTCTGTATGAGTCCTTGCTGGAACCCTCAGATCCTCCCTTAGTTTCTAGACTTTGGTCCCCTCTGATCTTTTTCGTCAATGCTGCCACCTTTCACCAGGCCTGCAAGCTTGAAAGATCAACACCCTTCGCCCTCTCCCTCCATTCCCTCTGTGGTCGTAGTGCTATGTGCATTGATGTTCTGACTAATGAAACTCCAGATCTCTCAAAAGTCCCCTCAGAGTATCACAAGTTCGCAAATGTCTTCAGTAAGGGTAAAGCTAACACCTTGCCTTCACACAGGCCTTTTGACCTTAAGATCGAACTGGAGGAAGACACCAAACTGCCCATCGACCACCTCTACTCCATCTCACTCTCTAAACAGGGAGCCCTCTGGGACTTCCTCAATGAACACCTCTGGATTTGCTTCATCTGCCAATCCACCTCCCCTCACACTGCACCCATTCTCTTCATCCGAAAGAAAGACAGTTCTCTCCGACTTTGTGTTGACTTCCAAGGCCTGAACAAGATTATGAAGAAGGACCGCTACTCACTCCTGCACACCTCAGACCTTCTTGAAGCTCCAAGTGGAGCAAAGATATATATGAAGCTCAATCTCCAGCACATATACCACCTAGTCTGCATCACTAACGGAGATAAGTGGAAGACATTGTTTCAAATGCACTACAGTTCCTTTGAGTGGTTAGTAATGCCATTCGGACTTACTAATGCCCCTGCTGCCTTCCAGTGCTTTGTCAACAGTATCTTCGCTGATATACTGGATGTCAGCATGATGGTATATCTCGATGACATTCTCATCTACTCTGCTGACCCTGCCTCACATCGGAAGCATGTCTGAGAAGTCCTCTGGTGCCTCTGTGCCAACGGACTTTATTGCAAATCCAAGAAATGTAAATGGCACAGCGACACTGTTGAATACCTTGGATACATCCTTTCACCCTCCAGGCTCTCCATAGCCAAGGACAAGATACAGACAATTTTAGATTGGCCAGAACCCTAGAAAGTTAAGGACATTCAGTCCTTCCTAGGATTTACCAACTTCTACTGTTGCTTCATCCACAGCTACTCTGACATCGTGGTTCCATTGACCTGACTCACTTGCAAGAGTGCTTTGTGGGACTTCTCCAAGAATTGTCATAAGTCCTTCCAACAACGTCTTAAGGATGCATTCACTATAGCTCCAGTGCTTACGCACTGGGACCACAACGCTCCAATGATGGTCAAGACTGACATCTCTGACTATGCCATCGCTGGCATCCTTTCCATCACCTCTGACAATGAACTCCATCCTGTCACATTCTACTCCTGTACACTCTCTGAAGTGGAGTTGAACTATAACATGCACGACAAGGAGTTACTGGCAATCTTTGAGGCATTCACCTCCTGGCAACATTTCCTAGAAGACTCCACACACCCCATCAACATTGTCATGGACCACAAGAATTTGGAGTATTTCTCCTCCATGAAATTCCTGATATGCTGCTAGGCCTGATGGTCAGAGTTCCTCTGCCAATTCAATATGGCAGTCTGATATCATCCTGGTAAGCTCAGAGCTAAACCTGATGCACTGACTAGATGCTGGGATGTCTACCCCAAAGAGGGAGATAGGGACTTTGCTCATGTCAACCCCAACAATCTCTGGCCTATCTTTACCTCAGAGCAACTTGTGACATCCTTGTGAGCCATGCTCTTGGAGTCTCTATTACTCCAGGCTTCCATCCTACTTAACATTGAACAAGTCCACTCCAATATCCTCTTCTCCCTCCTCACTGATCCAGTTGCGTCACCTTACCTCACCTCTAAGTTGTTAGACGACCCGAGGTGGTCCATAAGCCCTGAAGGCTTCCTCCTAAGGGACAAATGCATCTATGTCCCCGATACTGCCAACCTCTGACTCCGACTTCTCTGGACCTTCCATAACCACTCTACTGCAGGCCACTTTGGCCAGAACCATACTCTGGAGCTTATCTGTCATGAGTATACCTGGCCAGGCATTCGGACATTTGTCAAGGACTATATGTCCTCCTGTACAACATGCTCCCAAGCCAAGGTTCCCCAACATTGCCTGTACGGACTTTTCAAGCAGCTCCTGGTCCTGGAGAAACCATGGAACTCCATATCCATGGACTTCATTGAACAGCTCCCACCTTCCTCCAGCTTCACCACCATCCTCGTCATCGTCAATCAGTTATTAAAGCAAGTCATCTTCGTTCCGACACATGACACCATCACCTTCGCTGAGCTAGCCAAACTGTTCCTCCTCCACATCTTCTCAAAGCATGGAGTTCCCTCCCATGTCACCTCTGACAGGGGCTCTGAGTTCATATCACACTTTTTCCAGTCACTAGATAAAGCTCTCGACATGTGCCTACACTTCACTTCAGGATACCACCCTGAAGGAGATGGTCAGACAAAGCACACTAACCAAACCCTCGAGCAATACCTCCGGATCTACTGCAATTACCAGCAAAACAACTGGTCGGAACTCCTTCTGCTTGTGGAATTCTCCTATAACAATGTACCTAGTGCTACCACCAGCGTATCTCCCTTCTTCACTAATAAGGGTTACCATCTGAACCTCTCCATCTATTCTGATACCACTCTCACCTCCTCCACAGCCCAGTCCTATATTATGGACTTGGACCAATTCCATGAGTTCCTCTGATTGGAGATGCTGGAAGTGCAGAAATGCTACCAAGGACCAGCAGACATGAGATGATTTCCACCTCTGAACTTTGTTATTGGAGATCAGGTATATCTCAAAGCGAAATATCTCTGATCCACCAGACCCTCCAAGAAACTCTCCAAAAGATATTTAGGACCCTTCACTATTATTGCTAAGCCCAGTTCACACTCCTTTACCTTATGATTACCTGACTCTATGAGATCCACACACCCAGTATTTCACATCTTGCAGTTAGAACCTTTCACTCTGAACTCCATCCCAAACTGTATCCAGCCTCTGCCACCTCTGATTGAGGTTGACAGAGAGCCCAAGTATGAGATCGCGGAGATCCTAGACTCTAAGATTGATTGGAGAAGGTGCCACTGCCAACTCCTGTACTTGGTGCGTTGGCTCAGATATGAGGGAACTGATGACGAGACTTCTTGGTTGTTGGCTATGGAGTTAGGTCACACCTCAGACTTAGTCTTGGACTTCCATCGGAGGTACCTAGGCAAGTCCTGTTATATCATATATGCTGACCTAATTATTTTTCACTTTTCACTTCACTCGTTCACCGGTCACATGACCAGATCACATGACACAGTCTAGACCATGACATCATATGACATCATAACACATGGTCACCACACTCTTTTAATTACCATCACTACACTTCTACATCACAGAACTCTCCCACACTGGTGGGATATCACCTACCATACTTAGATACATTTCACACCTTATCTGTAACACAGCTTGGTCTGTGCACCACTGCTCACAATATATAAAGGGTGCATCCTCAGCTGGTATCCCCAGCTTTGGCCACTTGTTCCTTGGGTTAAAACCTTGGACGATAAGTGCTTTCCTTTGCTCTCATCCTTTTGTGAGGTTTTACGGCAAGCCTTCAGAAGACTCGGCTTCAGTGTTTTGACTTCATCATAACAAGTCCAGACCACTCTCCCCTTGAGTACTTACTCTGTTCTCATTTCCTCTTCTTTCCTTTCCCTCTTATTTGCTCCTTACTTCGATTCAGACTTTATTCATTTACAAAGAGAAAAGAAAAGACAAAATTCTATCTACTAGGCCTCTGGCTCCTCTGGGGCCTCCTCTGCCTCCATTTTCACCTCTGCCTCCACTTCTACCTCCTTCATCTCCTCTGCCTCCTCTGTCTGCACCTCCATCTCTGCTCTCTTCACCTCTGGGTCCACCCTCATCTGTGTCCCTGCCTCCTTGTATCCACACCCCCTCATTCACACCCCTGCAACCTCCTCTTGGAGCCTTCTCAGCAATGAGGCCAAGCAACCCCATGGCCTTCGTGAGAAGGGCCACAAGGGTGCCTGAAGTGGAATAGGGAGGGGCCAGGATCACCACCTCCACCCAGGCCTTCTTGTGAGGCACTGGGCAGTCTTCCTCATCCTCCTCCAGGACCTCCTTCCTCTTGCAAACGAGGTGGCTGCACATGCACACACAGAATGACCTCCCCTTCAATCCCTGTTGTGGGGGATGGCACTCTTCACCCCATTACATGCATTGTGCACATGGGATCCACTCAGAGTTGGTAGGTTTGTGTCCCCTTTTTTGGGCCCAAGTTAAGGCCAATGGGGCGCCCTTGTTCCTGTCCTCATCACTCAGGAACTTGATGGGTTCCTCCTACAGAACTCTGTTAGCTCTGCCCGATCTCCAATGATGGACCATACATCTGGGTATGCCCTGTCACCCACACCTTCCCCTTCTCCTTGATCTGGGCCTCCTCCTGTTCCTGACACACCCTCTTGAGGTGCTCCTCCCAGATTGCCTTAGTCTGCTCCTCCACCGCCTTCCTATGCTCCTTGCATTCATACTCAACTTTCTCCACTTGTTCCTTGCATTCACGCTCTTCACGCACAATCTGCTCGGCTTCCTCTCTTGTGTGATGTTCCTCTGCAGCCTTCTCCTCATCGTGGCGACATTGCATTGCCTGGAGCTGCAATGCAAGCTGGGTGATCTGGCTATTGATTTCACTGGCAGTGGGCATGGTTGGGAAGTGGGGTGCGATGTGATAGATCATGGACAGAAGACAGGACTGCATTACACAAGATATGACTTGTGGTTCATTTCAAACTCTGATATGCAGACGTCACATGACCTCCACCTGGTCTCTTCTCCAGTCCAAACTCAGCTGGCCTCAAGGGCTTGGCCTTAACAAGGGGGCACTGTCATATCTGTTCTGAACCCTGACCTCTGAACTCCTCACCCTTCTCCATTACTCCGCAACCCAGACTTCATACCTCTATACCCAAACTTTGTTCCTTCCTCTCGGACTTCTGTAGTTACCATATTTAGTATTCCCCTTGTCCTTCCTTGACCCTTCATTCTTCTCTCACCTCTTCATTCTTACCTTAGACCTGTTGCCATACCATATGTCTCCCCCTATGTATGTTCTCCATCTTCACATGCTTTCCTTTTATTCAACATACCTTACCATATGTTCCTCCATTCTTCCATCCGAATTCTGATTAGACTTTTGTATATAAACCCTCTGTACTCTGTCTTTGTACCTTAGTATGAATATCACACTAGTCTCCTCCTGACCCTCATTCAGCCTCTCTCTCCCTCTCTTTCGCTCTCCTCCTCTCTCCTATGAAATACATACAAGGACCAAACCTTAGCAAGGGCATGACACATAAGTCCTGCACTAACATCCTCCTAGGTATCCTGTCTCTGTCCTGTCCTCCAATTGTCCTCCAATGAACTTTGTACTACCTTCGGATCTCTGACTGGACTTAACAATTACTAACCACTAAAAGGAACCATAGCATATTTAGAATGAAGTTTTCCACTCACCTCTGTCAGCAATGTGGACCAGGTGGTATATGTGTCAGAGATCAAGCTTCATACATATGTTTGCTCCACTCAGAGCCTCAAGGAGGTCCAAGATACATGGAAGAGGGTATTGGTCCTTCTTTATGATCTTGTTCAGGCCACAGAAATTGATGCATAACTAGAATGAGCTGTCTTTCTTATGGATGAAAAGAATGGGTGCAGTGTGAAAAGAGATAGATTGGCAGATAAAGCCAATTCAGAGGTGTTCATTGAGGAAGTCCTGGAGAGCTCCCTATTTGGAGGATGAGATGGAGTAGAGGCAACCAATGGGAGATTCACTGCCTTCTTCAAGTTTAATCTTTAGGTCAAAGGGCCTGTGTGGAGGCAAGGTGTCAGCTTTATCCTTACTAAAGATGTCCACAAATTCATGAAACCTTTCAGATGTCTGGAGTTTTGTCAGGCAGAGCATTGATGCACATAGTGCTGTGACCATAGAGAGAACAGAGAGAGAGTGCAAAGGGTATTGATTCTTCAAGCTTGCAAGCCCAGTGAAAGGTGGTAGTATTGATGAAGGTGACCAGAGGTGACTGAAGTCCAGGAGCTAGGGGAGAATCTGAAGATTACAGCAAAGGTTTGTATGAAGGAGTTGGCAGAGCATCAGAGCTTGCATCCAACAGGATGGAGGATGATGTTGAGGTTGGCAAACCTGTGGGGCCAGTTCAGAAAGAGATACTATTTGTAACCCAGTTAATTAACAGATTGCAGCAAGTGAGCCAGCAGTGTCCAAGTACTATATGACATGAGGGATCCGATGAGGTGACATAGAATGTCTTGAAGGTGGATATTCCCAAAGTAAAGGATAATCAGAGATCTATAGTTGTTAAGTCCAGGTCCTCTGGACTCAAGTCTGGTCAGAGGTCCAAGGATTAGTGTATGAAGTTCATCAGAGAATGAATGAAGGTCAGAGTAATGGAAAGGTACCTAGGAGAACTACGGCACAGGACTTATGTGTTGCACTCTTACCAAGGTTCTGTCCTTGTATTTCATAGAAGGGAAGGAGGAGAGTGAGGGAGAGACCAAGTGAGGATCTGGAGGAGACTAATGTGATATTTGTACTGAGATACAAAGATGGAGTACAGAGGACTTATATACTAAAGTCTGATTGGAGTTCAGATGGAAGAATGGAGGAACATATGATAAGGTACATCAGGTAAAGGAAAGCATATGGAAATGGAGAACATACATATAGTGGAAGACATATGGTGTGGTGAAGGGTCTACAGTAAGAATGAAGGGTTGAAGAGGAACAAGGGAAATACTAAATATGGTAACTACAAAAGTCCAAGGGGAAGGAACGAAGTCTGGGTATGGAGATATGAAGTCTGGGTTGCAGAGGGCTGGAGAAGGGATGAGAGGTTCAGAGGACCAGAGTTCAGAGCAGATATGACAATAGTAGAGAAAATTGAAAAAGTGAAGAAACCATCAAAAAAACAGAGGGAAAGCATAGGAACAGAGTACATAGGTAGTCTATATTTGTCTACAAAGGCAGAATCTATGAAAAAATGAGTAGAACCAGAGTCTACAAGTACTGATATATTGGAAATAGAAAAATCAGAGAGGGATACTATAGGACAGAGGGAGTTTGGGTCAGAAAAACTAGACACATTGAGATGGAGGATTGGAAGAGCATGGTTATCAGGCTTAAAGTGACTCCTAACCTGTGCTGAAGGGGGGTCACACTCTATTTTTTTGCCTCTGAAGAAGTAGAGCTGGAGGCCAGGGCAGGAGTTGTTGAGGTTGCTCTGGCTTTCATAGTCCTAGAGGTGCTCTTCAGGCAATCCTTGGTGGAGTGTCCAGCAAGGCTGCAGAAGAGGCACAAGTTGAGCTTGAGGCAGCATTGTTGCTCCTTGGGGAGGAGTTTGCCATCCTTGCCCAACTTGGTGAAGATCAAGTCTGCAAAGACAGACTTAGTCCTGTTCTTCTTGTTGGTGGAGGAGGAAGAGGAGCTCTTGGACTTGTTGTCCTTAGGCTTACTGGAGGCAGAGGTAGAAGTGGTAGCAGGTGAGTTGTCCCTACTGAAGTTAGAGGATTTAGAGGCAGATGCAGAGTTACTGGAGTTCAACCCAGATGCTTTGGTTATGTGGGTGATTTCATTCTTACATTCCCAATACTGATGGTTGATCTGCTGTGTGAGAGTATGGAGTTCATGGATGTCATCAGACTTGCCTTGATGAGCAAGCTTGTCCTTGATGTGATCTGGGAGGCCAGAGTAAAAGCTCTGTCAGAGCACTCCTTGGCCCCAATCTCAGACCTGGCTAGTAAGTCAATTCCACTTGATGATATACTTGAAGATGCATTGGGTGTCACACATCTGGAGGTGCTCAAGCTGAACCTTGACATCTGCAATAGGGTCATGGAATCCATAGACTGCAACTCAAATAAAAACTGGTGCCAACTCTTCATTCACATAGGTTGGAAGCCTACCACTTTAAGTCTGAGGAGGTCCAGCTCAAAGTACTTGAGTGCAGTCCCCTTGAGATAGGATTGAGTGAAGGTTACCTTGGTCCAGTCCTTGTAGTAGGTTCAGGGATTGGCCTGGAAATGGAGTTCACACTGAACCATTAATAGATGGTGTTTCTTCAGGTCCATCCCATCAAACAGGTTAGGTTCCTGGACCTTGGGCATGGAGCCTTCAGTCTTCTGTCATTGGAGTGCTTGGTAAGTCATCCCCTTAATGGCATTGGTGAGTTGTGTGAAGGGTTCATAGGCAAGTGGGACTTGATTATGTTCTTCTTCATTGGTATTATTCTTGTTATCTGGGTTGCCCTCAGTGGCAGAGCCTTGATTGGATTCTGTGTTGGAAGAGCTGGATGGAGAATCATCTCTGCCTAGGTCATCACCATTAGGGTGCCAGGTTGGACTTGGATAGATTCTTTGTTGTCCCATTTCTGGAACCTATTCAGAGGGGTCTTAGGGTAGAAGCTAAGTGGAAGTGGTGTGAGTGGGGACAGAGGTAGTCTGTTACACACCTTGGAGATGGAGGATGCTGTGATCATAGTGCATATAAAGAAACTGCGAAAGTTTCCAAGGACCCCACAAGAGCTGTCAAAGATAGTCTGCAGGATCTGCTCATGCTGAGCAATTTGGTATATGTGTACAGACATAAGGGTTGTTGAAATGAATGAGCCTTGACAAGAGAGAGTATGAATATATTATATTGTCAAGTCCAGGTTCTCCAGATTCAAGTCCAATTAGAGGTCCGAGGGTTAGTATATGAAGTTCATTGGAAAACAAACAGAGATTGGAGTAACAAAGGGATATCTAGGAGGACTTTGGCACAGGATGTATGTGTTATGCCCTTGCTGAGGCTTGGTCCTTGTATTTCATAGGAAAGGAGAAGAGAGAGAGAGAAAGGGAAGGGAGACCAGATGAGGATCTGTAGGAGACTAACTCAATATTCATACTAGGGTACAAGATGAAGTACAGGAGGCTTATATACTAGAAGTCCAGTTTGGAGTTTGAGAGGAAAAAGTGAAATCTGGATGCAGGAGCACAAAGTCTGGGATGTGGAGGTTCAGAGACAGGATAAGGAGTTCAGAGGATGGAGTCTGGGACAGATATGACACTATACTCTGCTTTATACTCTAGTACAAATATCGAGTTAATCTTCTCCAGATCCTCATCTGATCTCCTTTCCTCTCTCTCTCCCTCCTCCTTCCTTCCTATGAAATATGAGGACTGAGCCTCAGCAAGGGCACAACACATACATCCTGCACCAAGTCCTTCTAGGTAACCCCTTGTCACTCTGATTTCCATTCATCCTCCTATGAACTTCATACACTAACCTTTGGACCTCCAATCAGACTTGAGTCTGGAGGACCTGAATCTCTGTCCTGTTTGGATGGATAATTACTGGGAATTCATCCTGGAGTTACAGACAAACTTTGGACCCCATGATCCCATTGGTGACATGGAACACCAACTCAACCTCCTGTCCATGAAAGACTCCAAGCACATCAATAAATATGTGGTTGAGTTCAACTGCATCACTTCACAAGTCTGAGGCTATGGAGAAGGTGCTCTCTGGCACCATTTCTACAATGGTCTTTCCAACCAGATCAAAGATGAGATTTCTTGTGTTGGGAAGCCACTAACCCTCTTCAAAATCTGGGAACTCACCCAGGCCATTGATGCATGCTATTGGGAGCACAATTTGGAAGTCAACCACCAGGCAAAGCCATTTGCCAATCTCTCTCTGCCAAGTCTAAGAAACCCTCCAGCTCTAGAAATTACCAGTTTGGGAGCTCCAACTCTGGTGGTCCTAAAAACTCCATGAACTCCAAGGAAAAGTCCACCACCACCACCACTGCCCTAAAGCCTGATCTTTCCACTAAGCTAGGAAAGAACAGCAAGCTCACCACAGCTGAGCAAAAGAGATGCTTTGACCTGAAGCTCTGCATGTTCTGTGGCCAAGATGGTCACATGGCCAAGGAGTGTCCTAAGTCCACCTCCAAGGCCACTAATGGTTGAGCAGCCAAGGCTGCAACTCTGGAAACCAAACCAGAAACCTCCTCAGAGGCAAAAAAAATAGAGTGTGACCTCCAGGACTCCACACAGTCTGGGGGTTGCATTGACTCAGCTAGTGCACCTAAGGAGATCCAGCTCAATGCATTCACTCTTTTTAACCCTTGCTCTCTCATCCCTTCTGTCAGCATATATGAAGAACATTTCTCCATTTCCTGTGCTTGTAGACTCTGGATCATCCAATTGTTTTATAGATACAACATTTATGAATAAGAACACTCTTTCAACCTACTTCATACCCCCACTCCAACTCTGACTTTTCAACAGAACATCCAACTTCACCATTACTCAAGCTATCAACCTCACCATCCACTTTGAAACCAGTGACATCACTCTGATGACATTATATGTCACTCCACTGAATGGATCCTATTCATTGGTTCTGGGACACAACTGGCTCACCCACTTCAATCCATTGATTGATTGGGTTTCAAGCAGTATCTTGTTCCAGCCATCTGAGCATTCTGTGCCTGCAAACCTGAGCTCACCCCTGCAGCCTCTGGATTCACCTCCTCTGGCTGACCCTGTCACATCCAATCTGCCAAGTTTCTCTGAACACAAGGCTTTGCCCATTTTGTTCATCAGTGCCCCTGCTTTCACACTGGCCTACTGTCTTCAGGGCTCCTCCCAATTCAGCCTGCAAATCCACTCTTAGGAGTCCAACCTCCAGTCAGCATCTGCTGATCCAGTTCCTCCTCCTGCTCTAGTTAACCTATTCAGAATCCCTCCAGATTATCATGAATTCATGGATGTGTTCGGCAAGAGTAAAGTGTCCATGCTTGCTCTGCATCATGAAGATTGACCTGGAAGAAAGTACCTCTCCTCTACTGGGCACCCTCTATTCTCTCTCTCCCTCTGAGCTTGAGGCTCTCCAGACATTCCTTAACAAGCACCTTAAAAACAGGTTTATCCACCTGTTTTTGTCTGCCCATGCTGCTCTGGTCCTCTTTGTCCATAAGAAGGACAGATCCCTTCACCTCTGTGTCAACTTCTGAGAACTCAACAAGATCACAAAGAAAGATTGCTATCTGCTCCCTCACATCTCTGACCTCCTCAATGCTCCAAGCCACACCAAGATCTATACCCAAATTGATATCTGGCATGCATACCATCTGGTCCACATTGCCAAGGGTAACGAATGGAAGACCTGCTTCTGGATGCACTACAGATCCTTTGAATGGCTTGTCATGCCATTTGGTCTAACCAACACTCCTGCAGTGTTCCTATCAGGATCAAATCCACAAGCAATAAGACAATGCTTGAAGGAAAGCCTAATGCAACTCAACTTATGAATAAAGAATGAGAAGGATAAGAATACCAAGCACAAGGACTACTTTACAGGATGAGTGCTACTTATATATGGTATCTAGCCCTAAGCCCTGAATCTAGATAAACCCTGTAACCTGATGTGACAATGGATATTAAATGAGTGATTGTAAATATAATATGATAAATAAGTGAGAATGAAATGATGTCATGGTGATGTCAATAGGCTGGACCATGACATAATGATGATGACATAACCTGATGTCAATGGAATGATGCAATTGAAGGTAGCCTAGATCTGAATTAATGAATGATGAAGGAATATAAGGTAGTCAGGTAAGAATTAAGGAAAGTGGTTTAAGATAGGGGCTTGTAATTGTAAATATTGTTAAGGGAAAATCATGGTTCTGACAGTTCCAGTAGTTCATCAATTCAATCTTTGCTGATCTTCTTGATGTTTGTGTGATAGTCTACCTGGATGATATCCTAATCTTCTCAGAAGACAAAGTCTCCCACAAAGAGCATGTCCAGGAAGTCCTCTAGAGACTTTGCAAATACAACCTTTACACAAAATCTGAGAAGTGTGAATGGAATACTGACTTTACCAAGTACCTTTGCTACAAGCTTTCTCCCTTCAGTCTGACAATGTCCAAAGACAAAGTCATAGCTATCTGGGAATGGCCAGTACCTCAGAAAGTCCAGGACATCCAGTCTTTCCTTAGTTTCACAAATTTCTACTAATGATTCATCATGAACTATTCCAATATTGTCATGCCCCTCACTTGCCTTACTCATAAGGGCACTCCATGGTTCTTCAACAACTCATGTCTTGCTGCCTTTCAATCCCTCAAGGACACATTCACCTCTGCTCCTATCCTTGTCCATTGGACTCCAGATGCTCCACTGATAGCAGAAACTGATGCATCTAACTATGCCATTGCTTGTATCCTTTCCATTCATTGTCTAGATGAGGAAATCCAGCCTGTCACATTCTACTCCCAGATGTTATCTGCTCCAGAGCTCAACTATGACACCCATGACAAGAAACTGTTGGCAATCTTTGAGTTCTTCCAGACTTGGAGACACTATCTTGAAGGATCCAGCACTCTGGTTAATATCATCACAGATCACAAGAACCTCAAATACTTTGCCACCTCCAAACTCCTGACCCACCAGCAAGCTCAGTGGTCAAAGTTTCTCTCTCAGTTCAACATGGTGGTGCATTTTCACCCTGGACACCTTGGCACAAAAAAATTTCCAACCTGTTTTCACCCAGGAACAACTCACTGCATCTCTTCAGGCCTACCTCACAGCCCCTGTCCTCTGGGCTAGCACCCTTCTCAATGTTGACTTCATTCACAGCAACATCCTATCCACCCTTCCATCCAACCCTCTGACTGCCATCCACATGTCCACCTCCATATCCAACTTGCAATGATCAGTCAACACTGATGGATTCCTCTGTCTAGACAACCAGATATATGTTCTGGACTCTGCAGACCTTTATCTCTAAGTCCTCTAGTACAAGCATGATCATCTGCTCTCCAGACACTTCAGCCAGAATCGAACCTTGGAACTGATCCACTGTTAATATACACAGCCTGGAATCAGGATGTTTATCAAGGAGTATGTCTTCTCCTGTACCACATGTGCACATGCAAAGGTTCCTAAGCATTGCCTCTATGGGCTGCTCAAGCAGCTTCCAGTCCTGGAAAGACCATGGAACTCTGGAGATCTCCATGGATTTCATTGAACAGCTCCTGTTCTCCTTTGAATTCACAGCTATCCTTGTCATTATGGATCATCTCTCCAAGCAATACATTTTCATCCCAATGCACAACACAATTACCTCTCTGGGATTGGCCTGGCTGTTCCTCCTCCACATCTTCTCCAAGCATGGAGTCCCCTCCCATATCACCTCTGATTGAGAATCCAAATTCATATCTCACTTCTTCTGCTCACTTGGTAAAGCCCTCAACATCTGCCTCCACTTCACCTCTGGATACCACCTGGAAGGTGACAGACAAATTGAATGAATGAATCAAACCCTAGAAGAGTATCTCTAGATATATTGTAATTACCAACAGGACAACTGGTCCAAACTCCTGCCCTTCATGGAGTTCGCATACAACAATTCTCTGAGTGCTACCACCAGTGTGTCTCTGTTCTTTGCCAACAAGGGTTACCATTCAAACATCACAGTCCACCCTGAGCATGACCTCACCTCCACCAGAGCATGTGAATACTCCATCAACCTCAATTCACTCCATGCTTTCCTCCAGGAAGAAATATTGTGAATAACTTGTCAGTTCACTGAATCCTTACCTAACCTATTGGCTGGATGACCATGGGAGACAAAACAAATGTGGCTGATAACAGAGCTACCCAGCAAGAAGGAGGAAAGCCCATATCTGTTACGAACCACTTTCAGTCCCTTTCTTTTCTCGGTCACGTGACCTGTCACATGACCAGGGTCCAGACCATGACATCATATGACATCATGCCTCATGGCTGGCATGCCCCTTTAATCTCTGTTAACCCTGGTGGGAACTCTCTCACAGTCGTGTACTTGTACTAGCCATATATAGTAGATTATCCTATGAACCCTATGGTTTGTGCACTGTCCTCTGTACTATATAAACCCAAGGATCTCAGCTGGCATCCCCAGCTTTGACCACTTGTTATCCTGCTCCTAAATGGGTGATTGGTGTGCTTGAGCTCTCTTCTCTTTTCCTTTACCTCGCCAGGCTTGGTAATAGTCTGTGAAGCCGAGGCCGGTGGTGTGTCACTCCTAGCATTTGCAACACTTGGTCAAAGCTATTTACACTGCCCTCAGGTGAATGTGCCGTCTTGTCAGCGAAGATATTGAGATCAGGTGAGCCTTTATCCCCATCAGAAGATCAGATCAAAATAGAAAGCAAATCTGTCATATACAGTTGCCAGGCCCAAGCATAAGGGACATAGCACAGAGGCACCACGTGATGGGCCTGGGCATAGCACCCTTATCAGCTTGCATACACACTTGTTCGGCATATTAAATAAGGATAATGTTGCTTCTTGCCCAAAGTGCACTAGGGCGTAACCTCTGTGGTTTAAGGTTATCAGGTTCATAGAATACCTGTGACATCCGCCATCAGCACACGATATGCATACAACACTCCTCGTTATCGAGGCTCTACCCCATTGACGGAACCCACACCATCCAAAGCAAGCTGTTGAAGAAGATTTAGCTGCCCACAGTCTTCCCCCTCCTCTACATCACCCGACTTCTCCCCCCACAAGCGTCCCCAGATGTTGGTTGAAAGATACAACTGTAGGATTCCAACATTTCCCAATATGAAGATTTGGTGCCTGGTTCTCTGGAACAGGCACATTCACAACTCTGCAAGTCCCCCTCTTTTGAGGGCTTACTCGAAGTACTTCCCCAAGTCTCCCAGGAGTCTTACTAGCTCAAGTTTAAACAAAGACAAACCCTCCCCCCACCACAAGAAACCATATCGTCATCATTGACCCTGACTAACGATGAACTGAAGGCATTGCTCACAGTCCTTCTCAAGGAAAAGGAGGACAGCCCCTCCGCCATCACAAAGAAAGTCGCTGATCCTGGCAAGTGGGACAGCAACCGCGACAAATTCCAGGTGTGGATCACCTAAATCAAGGTCTGGGTCTCGCTCCAAAATTGGGGCTCAGACAAACTCAGGACAGTCATGGTCCTATTGTGTATGGAGGGAGATGCCACCTCCTATGCTAGATTGAAACTCGAGGAGTATTGTGACTCCGAGATTGAAGAGGCAACCAACAACACAGGAACTAAATTGGGCTACCCCTGCAGAGATGACACATGGCCTGAATGGAAGGTCCTCCAACACGAGATCTGGGACCACTTCCAGATTGATGTGCTCACACACGAGTCACTTCAGAAGCTTCAGCGACTGAAGCAGCAGGGCCGTCCCATCGACGAGTTTCTGCAAAAATTCAAAATCCTCTTTAAAGAGGCAGAACTCGAGAACAGACACAGGATCGAGATTCTTAAGTGAGCAGTGGATGCTCGCGTATACATGCAGGTCCACCTCCACATACATGTGGAGAATGATATTTTTGAGTTGATTGATGCCTACAGAAAGGTGGGCTGATCATGTGAATTCACAGAAATAGAACACAGGTTTCAACCAAGGCGCTATGGTGGGGTGCAATGCTACAACCCACCTAAGGGACCACCACCTAACCAGCAGTTCACACAATATGGGATGCAACCTGGAAGGGGAGCACCCATGGAAATCGGGGCAGTGCAGGGGCCCCCAGATACCTGCACATGTTTTAATTGTGGCAAACTGGGCCACATTCAACAGGACTGCCGGCTCCCGAAGAAACCCTTCAATCCGGTACAAGATAGGAACCGAGTGCCAGTTCAAAATATGTGCCAAGTATGGGTACCTGATAAAGATGGGTATTACACTGAGATGTGGGCAGTTGTCTCTGAAACTCTGCCTGAAACAAAGGCCTGTGTGGCAACAACATCCTCCTGACAGGACTATATGTCAGACGAAGCTCATGCCTATTGGGCCAATATCTTCGAAACAGAAGCCAGGACAAAAGTGTCTGAGGCTTTAAAAGGAAGCAGCTAGTTGACGGTAGGGTGTCGCCTAGCAAGCTGGACAAAACACAAGAAAAAATAAGAAAATTAGAAAATATCAAAAAATTAGTTACTGTTATGAACCGCGTGCAACTAACTTTTATCTCTACACTCTTTTCATCACTTTCCTTACTCCTCACGCTCCTTTCGTCATGTGACCTTCACGAGGCTGATCACATGACCAGTCATGTGATACGTCCAGACCCTTGACGTCATCTATGACATCATAGCCTCTAGGGTTACATGTTGACAACCCCTAGACTACCCTAACTCTTATCTCCATCGGATCTCCACAGCAATCCTGCCACCTCCTAGATCTCCCAATCCGATCTAATCTCCTCCTCATGTATCACCTTTATTTATCTAGATTCCATCTCCATGGATCTCAGATCCAGATCTCAGGGTTCGCCTCACAGCAGCCTCATACATCTCATCTCTGTCCGCACTTCCATTCCCTACCCATGGTCATTACCATCTTTCCTTATGTAGCATAGCCTTATCTATTAGTTACCATGTATAGTAGTGTACTGCTTGGTCTGTGCGCAGGCCTGTACAATATATAAGGCGGCGGTCCCAGCTGGCTAA
>JBBPTJ010000186.1:0-20118 GCA_038094035.1 Pulveroboletus aff. ridleyi
GTCTAGCCTATGACGCAATGGAATAATCTAGAAGGATCTACCTGAATCTAGATGAGATGACGTCAACCTGTGACGATAAGATAAGATGGACGGAAATAAAGGAAAAGGAAATAAATAGGTTCTGTCACTATCTTAATCCCATTCCCTAATTCCTACCTGATTACCTTAGATTTCCTCCATTATCCATTAAATCAGGTCTAGGCTACCTTCAATTGTGCCATTTCATTAACATCAGGTTATGTCATCATCATTACATCATGGTCTAGCCTATTGACATCACCATGATGTCATTCCATTCTATTTATCATCCATTAGTCATTACTTATTTGTATTTCACATCTGATCGTAGATCTGATCACATTAGTATATTTATATCTATAGATTGTTAATCCATAGTAGATCTCAGGTCATGGGCTTTGCTTGGATCTTAACCAGATCTCAATCATTGCTCAAGGCTAGTATAGGTTCAAGAGTTAGTATTACATATATGTATAAGTAGTATATTTCTGTAGTAATCTATGTTCTTGGAATTCTCATCCTTCAAGCACATTCTCTCTGTGTGTGCATTTGCCACACCTTAGTTTGTCTTGTTGATTAGGTTTTTCTCACTTTCTCATCTCAAGTTAGCATGATTGATCCTGATAGAAGCATTCAATGCATATTTTCTAGAAATATGTGGGTACTATCATTACACTATGCTGCAAATAAAAACAGAGAAGCCTTTATTGCCCTTTGGTAATACCTTCCTTTCTGTAGCATTCAACCTAACCTTTTGGATCTATCAAATTATTAGCTTGATGTTCCAATATTTCATAGATGAGATTGATTAATTGGTATGCAGAACTATGATTGTTATGAATTGTGACTGACCATCGCACTGGCCTTGGCTTCACAGGCTACTATGAACCTGGCAAGGAGGAGAGGTGAAGGAGAGGGCTCAAGCTCACACTATTATCCAGAGACAACAGGTGGTCAAAGCTAGGGATGCCAGCTGAGACACCTGGGTTTATATAGTATAGAGGACAGTGCATGGACCATAGGGTCCATGGGATAAACTACTATACATGGGTAGACTACTGTACATGATCATGAGAGAATTCCCACCAGGGTTGACAGAGATTAAAGGGGCATACTAGCCATGAGGCATGACATCATATGATGTCATGGTCTGGACCCAGTCATGTGACTGGTCACATGATGAGGAAAGAAAGGGGTGTGAAGATGATTTGTAACAATGATGAGACCTTGTATATAAACAATATCAGTGACTATGAATGTGACATGTCATATCCCATGAATTCTGTAGATATTGTCAGATTATATATAACCCTTTTACCTCATTCACAAAGTATGTATAATACTCTCCCATCATGAATCTAGAAGCTAATACATATCTAAACAACAGAACACTGATATAGATATGGAACCAAATATATGCAGACTCAAGCAAGTCCCATCTAAGAAAGGAAACTATCTGTGCTGTCCTTGTGAAATATGTCACTATCATCAAATATTGTCTCCTTCTTTTCCAAAAGAAGAATAGCACCTTTATATGGATCTGCACCTACATTGACACTGTGCTCACCACTGCCATCAGCACTGGGAAGGGAAGACCCATCCTAGGACACTCTCTTGGCACCCATTCCATCACCTGGCTGGATGATATCAAATATGACATGTCTGCCCTGCCAGACAACTCTCCTTTCAACATTGTTGATAAGAACCATCACACTGACTGTGCCATTGCATGCAAGCACAACAGGACTGCCATCTAGAAGATCATACATACTATCCAAATGTGCCCACCTGTATGGAACATCATACCTGGTGAGCCTGTGTCTAATGCCATGTCTGCTTATAGACAAGCAATTTGACATGATGTGCAGGAGAAGGCGAAAGAGCTGATCAAGATCATGTCCATCTATATATCACATCCAATTTCTCTCTTAATATATACTTCCCAGGCACTCACACTCAATTCTTACAAGCATTGTGAGAAGGCTTTGGATGCCAATGCTCTAATCAACAATGTCACTGATTTCTCTGATGACAAATATCATGAATTCCAATTGTGTGACCTTATACTCTGAGACTACCACCAGGCTATTGAAAGATAAAACATTTAAACTTTGGGTGGATATAATCATTCTATAGCTTCCTTTCACTTGCACACTGCAAATCCCAAGATCTGTCAATACTTTTGTCACAGTATAACATTTTCACAGTGAATCTAGAACATATAACAGTTTATACATCTGGATGATATATGGATTCAACTAAGGCAAAGGTGAATGTGCAGCTTAAAATGGGCTTGTTCTCTTTGATATGCTGCCCCCCCCACTTGTATGAAATCTGTGCCAGCCAGATGGCTGTATATTCACATCTGCTATTCAAGAGCTACATGACCAGCTGGATTGATTTGAAGCATTACATAACATCACCAACTATATCAAGCCTTTTCACCATTTTCACTCTTTTCACTCACTATAGTATTTTCACAAGGTCTGCCCTCCTGCTACATATATAATATGGCATATCTGGTCCTTCCAATATCTCTGCTGTCTGCCCTTGCTTATGCTTTTGAGTACACTGGTTCTCTATTCCCTTCAATTTTAGCAAGACTCCCTCAGTGTATCCCATGTTTTACACTCCTATCGCCATTCTGCTCAAGGGCCCTAAAGGCATCCCTTTAGGCATAGTCTATCTCATACAGGCCAGCAATGCTTGTATGAGGCCATTACACTAGTGCTTTTTGCAAAGTCTGCTACTTTTTAAGATGCCAGCCTGATACATATCATTAAGACTTATCACTCTGCCTTTGCTCTTCCTAAAGATGGTGATAATATTGGTGGTTGTGTCCCACCACATGAGCAACTATGTCCTAGATGTTACCTATGTTATGAACAGACCCTTATAATCACCTCAATGATCTGGCAGATGATGTCTTGCTTGTCAGCATCAAGGTACCCAGGGGATCCATTAGCAAAGGAGTACAAGAGGGTGTGGACTGAACCTATATGCCATGACATCTGATAGCAGCCTTTTTTCTGCAACCTTCTTGCACTACTTCATTGTAATCCCAGAGCTTATTTTTTCTGCATTAGAAACTCTTGTGTGCTGTCCACCAATAGTCACCCCTGACTCAGGACCCTCTCCTTGAATGAATAGCAAATTGCTATACCAAGATACATCATATCATATTACCTTGCAAAATCAGCTGAGGCATTTCTGTTCTTTAGCAATCTATCATCACAGAATGAGTGAATATTGATATTGCTTCCAGGAACAACCTGAATGTGGATTCTCCTCCCTACTGTTAAAACCAGATTTCTGGAAGGTAACTCTGGGATGTCTGGAGTTTGGACAGGACTTGGCTTCACCTTATGTGGTGCACCCTTGTCACAAGCCCAGAGTGTCCTGTAATTTTGGAGAACAATTTAGGGTCAGAGTTGACCTTGTTGGCAACAAAGGTCAAGGATGGGTCAGAGGAGAGTCCAGAGACTCAAGGGGGTCAGATGGTCAGAGACCAGAAAGTTTATAATGATATTCAAACTAAGGTATCTACAACAGAAGTACAGAGACTTATATATGGATGCAAAATATAAATGTTAGTCAGAATCTGGAGGATGGATGCTAGGTATACTGGAGCTGTACTCCTAAGTGGAGCACAGGAATGGAGGATGACTAGAGGCAGGGCTAGTGGCTATGTACTGTAAGCGAAGAATGGAATGTAACATAGAGAATAAAAAGGACTAAATACAGGGTATCTGAAGTACCAGGGAAGTGGTGGACTCATCGAGAGTGTACCAGAAGTCGCAGGAAGAGAGTCCAGAGTTGGATCCAGAGTTGAGTCTGGAGTTCCAGATTAATGGATATAACATCTACTGTAACCCCTCAGTCAGCATATCTGCATAGGCATTCATGAATCATTCACAAACATATTTAGTTCACCCAATATGGAACAACTGGGCTGCACTCCAAAGGGATCTTCCTTGTCAATGTCAGCAGTAATATGGGCAATTCACCACTAGCACTCAAAACAGTCACTGCCCTCATGGATTATCCCATATATTGGGAGTCATATCCATCTCAGCCAAGAATTCTTGTCCCTATGGAGTACAGAGTCTGGAGGGGGGGAATCTCCATTGGTAGATCATAATGAAGCAGATCCTTCAGCAGCCCATTGAAATGACCTAAAAAAAATAACTGATTGTCTCACTTTCTTATAATCAAATCATGGATATACATATCAGCTACTGTGTACATTGATGTATACCATTGAGGAACTCACAGCAACACAAGAACATAGCAAGGGAAGCCCCACAGATCTTAGAGAGGGTGTAATAATGCACATATGACTTGTATACCTGGATAGATTACCTGGCAAGTCACCCTTTCAGGAGCTTTATTTAATGTATAGATTGTGATTATCCACATCATTGGGACCTGGTTGGATAAGCCAAGTATCTTTGAGAATGTAAAAATTCAGGCTAGCCTTGTAAAAAGATATCTTGATACTCCTGCCTCTGATGCAAATGCCTCTGTAATATCCCCCTTGAAGCCCTTCACAGGTATCTTGTACATGCCACTAGTAAGTTTAAAGGCAGTGTTAAAGCTTAGGTGATGAGATAGATATATTAGAGAACATGGTTACAATTGTTCTGATAAAAAGGAGAGGATCATTATTAAAGTTGATGTGATAAGAGTATGTAGATGGTATTTCCACAGGTGTGAAGGGCAAGGAAAAAAGAAGAGCAACATATGAAAAATACAAGAAAATAGCAGTGGTTAATTTGACTGGCAATGATATAACCTGCTACAATCTGTAGCTATTTCATAGCATCCACTGGGTTTGGGTCCTTTTCCACTAGATTGAGAACCCACGAGAGTGCCACACATAACCTTCACTGAGGAGACCAACTAATAAGTTATTATTACTAACAAAGAAACTGTATATCTAAGGTGTAAGATCTAGGACAGGAATCTGCTTCAACTGCTAGCAGCACATCCCAAGATTTAGATTATAGAATCCATGGGAAATGCATTTCTTGTAAATTCTTTCTATTATCTCCTTATAGGTTGACTAAAAGGCAGTAGTCTTGCAAAAGAACTCATGGGGAGAGAACTACTAGGCCTTGGTGCTACAGCTCATATCTTGCAAGATGACCTTATCCATCAAGGAGCAATGCAATTCTTGCTGGCTACAATGCAAAGAGAGAAGATAAAAAGAAGTCTATGTCACAAAGAAAGAAAAATTAGATAGTAATACTTAAGCAATGCATTTAGGTACAATATGCATTAGAAGTGATTATATGGCCTATTGCTGGGGGTGGTACCACTGCCAATGCTTCTTAGGCAGTCAGTGTCCTTCTGTTTTGACAGTTTTTCCCACCATCCAATTAATAGCTAGAATATATTGCACAGTTTATCAGCAAGTACTTAGTTTAACAATCTAAAAAGTGACCTATGCAGTGGGAAAGAGGCAATACACACCAGAAGATGGTGATTTGAAGGGAAAGAGGCTTATCTGCCAGTGACCATGTCACCTGCAATCTTATGTGTGAGATTTGGAATTGCTTAAATGAGCCCACTAACCTGATAAGATTAATGCACAGTAAAATGAAACCTGTGAAAACATATTGCAAAGTAAGAGGTGAGTACTTTGAGCCTCAGCCTCAGTTCAAACCAATGTCTTGGAGAGCTTACTCAGAAAAAATTCAAGTCTGGGCAAAATTATACTGATTTCTAGCAAATCTGAGATCCACAGAAATTTCGATTATCATTGCAAAATCCTTGCTTTGTAATGGATATGCTTATGTGCACCCTCCTCAAAGATACCATGGCTTGACCAGTTGCATTGCCAAATATGCATGGCAGAGTTGTATATTAATTGCTTTATTGAGAAACTGCACAGAAGCTCATTTGCAGTCTTGCAGTCAATCTGTGAAGTATTTCTTTACTCTTACTGCTGAATTTTCTTATTAGCATTGTGATAATAGCAATCTCATGAAATCTCTGAAGAGTTGACTGAAATGCTCTTGTTGCAATGTTTCCTGTATTACAGTTTGAGCAATGGGTAAAAATTGAAGGTGGTCTTGAAGCCAGATTTATCACTTGTGGCATAGTTAGGCACACACACCAGGCATATTGGCAGAGAACACTACTGGTACTATGAAAACAAGTAAGTATTCTTTCTCTTATCCCCTATTGATGTATGCATAATCAACTCAGCATTAATCTCAGCTGATTTTTGTGCCAACAGAATTATATATTTGGTTACCAAGGGGCCTTGGGAAAGGTGCTGGCTACACTAGCTGAAATGCTCATTAATCACATCATATTGACAGTACTATGTGAATGGACCCATAATTAATGAAGGATCAATAGATACTATGAAAAAACTCCAATGGGTCCAGCATATGACCACACTAGCCATCACAGGAGCCACAAGAACCACCCCAACAGATAGTATCAAAGGGGCTCTAAATCAGCCTCTGTATTAAATCCCTTTGTCACTAAGCAGCTATATGACTAGTGGCCCACCCACCCTCACCCTCCCTTCACTCCTAATAAGAAACTAACATAAACCACTATAGGTCAACTTTACAAAACCTTATATCAAGATTCTGACTTGATTCTGACCAAATTGAAACCATTAAACCAATTTGTAAACCACCATTGTAAATACAAAGACACCACCATAACTAAACACAACTGTATTGTAAATAGAACCTGAATCTACAACAATGGATCATGCACAGAGAGCAAGGTCAGAGCTGCAGCAACTCTAATCAAATCCAACCAACATCCCTCAACCCTATGATATCTCCTTAGAACAAGCAAAGAACACACTGTCTATGAAAGTGAAGCAATAGAATTAATCTTCACTACATAACTCATCCTAAATGCCAGAGAAATATCAACTCCCATTCACATATGGACCTGCCTGTGGGCTAAATCATCTTGCCACAACTATCTCTCATTACTCAATCTGAAAATACTAACAAGTTCCTTTTTATAGCTGAACTTCCCTCTAAACTGTAACCAAACTGCCCTTCTCACCTGGTTGCATACCAAATACTGCCTACTTAACATTTACCTCATAAAGCATATTATACAGAAAGCCCTAACTACATATGTACCTAGGTTGCCCAAACACCAAAGAAAACATCAAGCACCTCCTCATCTAATACCCATTTTATATGTAGATGCCAATGGATATAATTAGATCAATACCTCTGACAACATAACCATTACACACACATACCAACATTACTTACTGACTAACAAGCAATCCCTATTAAAATTGGGCCTGCAGATAGGTAACTCTGGAACTCCAGAGTTCAGACAGGACTTGACTTGACTATATATAGTGTGCCATTCACAAGTCTGGGGTGTCCTGTTATTTCAGAGGACAGAAGCAAGATTCACTAGCACCAATCATATACTCAAAAACCATATAACTAGCTAGAATAACCTTGTACTCACTATATCACCATCAAGACCACTTACCCAAAATCATAACTCAACCTGTTATTTGAAGGAATGGCATACTCAATGCCATGGGCAATCAGTCAGTGCAGAGTTAGGGAAAAGCACAATGCCATATATGTATCATAACCTTATCTAACTATAACCCCCTCACATTAACATCACTTTTCCCTCTCTGTCACTTATATCACCTCTGTGCATTTGGACACTTGAGTGAGATCTCATATGATGTTCTTATTGTATGTAGTGACAGTAATGATTAAAGATTTGTGTCTACAGGAATTGAGGGCTGGTGTACTAAGGGTTTGGGTGAAAGCCTCTTGGGTAGGTTTTCCAGCCTGAAGCTTGCTGCTTTGGTAGGGAGTGATCTGCAATCCCTGGCTAGAGGAGTTTGTGACATGTGTGAGCTCCCCTTGAGAAGGAACCAGTGACTTGTGTATGCTCACCTATCTCACTGGGGGCATTGCATGTGTTGTGAGCCACTCTATGAGGTCTGGCCTCTCATGCAGATATGGTGTGAATATGAGCACATGTTCCCTTAGGTATTGTGTGAAAGATTCCCCAGACCATCTCCCCATTGTCTTTACTATGTTGAAAGGTGTGCCCATTAGCAGGTAATGTAAGGTTCCTCCTATGCATAGGCTGTGTCCTTTCAAGTCTGGGAGCTCATGCTGTTTTATTATTTCTCAGGTGTGCCAGATTACCTCTTGTCTGGTGAGGGGTCTCTTGTCTTTGGGGTGTTTCCAGGTAAATAGGTGGTTGTCAGGGGCTGGGTCATTGATGTTGATGTGGTTTTGTATCCACATGTATAGGTCAGTGAGGTGGTTTAGCAATATGCACTGTGTAATTTCGCTGGTGGTCACATATTTTGTCATGGGGAGGTGGAACAAGAATATATGTTGCTGCAACTGGTCACTCGCCACAGTCATGTACTTGCATTATATGTACAAGTATGGTGTTGATAAGAATTTGTTTATTGATGGTACTGTGAACTCTCCTAGATGTGATATGGAATAGAAGGTGGTAACTATGCATGCAAAAATGGCAGTGTCACAGTAGCTGGATAGGTCTAGGTACATGATGAATAGAAGGCACATGGTGTGCTTGAGCAGGTCCCATTTCTTTTGCATTGCCAATGGTGGGACTAGGTGAGATGCTCCTTCCATTGCTGATTGGGTCTCATCCTGGTTGATTGCCCATGTTACTCCATGTAGTATATGCCATGCTCAGACTCCAGCTACATAGTTTGTTACAGCTGAATCTGATTGATGACCTGCCTGATTTGCTATGAACACTGCTATGAGGGGTTATGCTGTGGGCACTTGTTGTTCTTTTGAGACATTATGTTTGTCACAGAAGAGGTGAAAGGCAAGTAAACCTGCACTATACTTTTTTTTTCTCTTTTCAGTCCATGAAGCTGCAATTATGTTGAGGACTTGGTCTAAGCAGGTTTCTGAGACTGGGATGGGGTTTCCTCTGCTGTTCATGAGTTGTCAGGGTGCGATTGGTGTGGGTAGCCACAGATGGAGGGGGTCCCTTGCTAAGCAGTGCAGGCATACTGGTGTTGTTGCAGGGATTTTGGCTAGCTGGTACTGACAGGGTAGTGGATCTGGGGAAGTGGGAACTTTTTCCTTACAGCATGTATTCTTGTATAATTTCAAGTTCATCATATTGTTCAGTTTGCCACCTGGAGCACTCATTCTGAGGCAATAGGTCTGACCTTTCTCTGTTATTGTTATGAATTGCAAATGACTAGCACCACTGGCCTCAGCCTTACAGACTTTTACGAGCCTGGAGAGGAAAGGATGGGAGAATGGGCTCAAGCTCATGCTATTGTACAGAGACAACAGATGGTCAAAGCTGGGGATGCTAGCTGAGACACCTGGGTTTATATAGTACAGAGGAGTGCACACAGACCATAGGGTCCATGGAATAAATTACTATACATGGGTAGACTACAGTACACAACTGTGAGAGAGTTCCCACCAGGGTTAATGGAGATTAAAAGGATGTGCTAGCCATGAGGCATGATATCGTATGATGTCATGGTCTTAACCTGGCCATGTGACTAGTCACGTGACAAGGAAAGAAAGGGGTGTGAAGATGGTTTGTAACACATGAAAATGGTTCATAACATTACCCCCCTTTGCTATGACTCAAGTTCCAGATGAGTTGTCACAAATGGTATACTAGCTTCAGGGCCATACACAGTGAAGAGACAGTTCATTTCTGTCAAGGAGAGGCCACAAAGGGGGTGAGGTGCAAAGGGAGAGGTATGGTGAAAGGTGTCCACTGCATCTTGTGTGTTGTCCAAATGAGAAGCTGGTTCCCACATGTCATTGGTGTCGTCATAACCCTTCCAGCAAACTTGATATTCCAGTTTCCCTCATTTCAGGTGGGAGGCTACAACCACCTCAACCTCATACTTGGGGTAACCCTTTTCTGAGACCTTGATTGCATCTGAGCAAGAGATTGGCTATCCAGGCAATGGGGATCAGTAGGGTTTCACCTTTGAGACATTCACCACTGGGTGAATCCTGAAGGATGTGGGAAGGCACAGTTCTACTGTGTTTGGGAATATGTGAATGACCTTGTAGGGCCTGAGCCATCGCTGAGTTAATTTATGGGCAGTGTACAGCAACTTCAAGTTGTCCATGCTGAGCTATACCTGATCACCAGGCATGTATTTGGAGGCATCAGACCGGGTGGAGTCTTGGTTTCATGTTATTCACTCCCAGGTCCATTCTAATGCCTCCTGAACCTTGTTGTGTGCATGCCTGGTGTCAGCATGGAAGCTCCCAGCTAGGCTACCCAAAGAGCCTTCAAAACCCATCTAGGGGGAATAATTTTGGGTAACGGCAAACAGAGTCAACCCTGTCGAGGATGAGTGGGAGTTATTATGGTGGAACTGTGCAAGCTTGATAAATTCTGGCCATTGGTCCTGTCTCTTGGCCATGTATGCTTGCAGGTACTGCTCTATCTCTCTGTTGATCCATTCCATTTGTCCATCCATCTGGGGATGATACGCTGTGGAGAGCTTTTGCTCAATGCCCAATAATTTACACAGTTTGGTCGTGAAGGAAGATATGAATTGGGGGCCCCAATCCAATACTATTGTGTGGAAGATGCCATGTTGTGACCATACATGATTATGGAATATTTTAGCCAAATCTAATAAAGACACGGTCTTCGAGTAAGATATATAAATGACTTCTTTGGAAAATCAATCTATGATAACAAAAACAGAGTTGAGCTTGTCGACTTCCGGTAAACTGGTTATGAAGTCTATAGATCTTCTCATGGGTGGTTAGCTATTGGAAGTGGTAGTATTTTTCCTGCTGGTGCTTTGGACGAACCCTTTGTGAGGGCACACGTGTAGCAGTGGTTTATATATGATAATGTCCTTGCAAATCTGCAGCCAAATAAAAAAACAATTTATCATATGATATATGTGAGCCTGCCCATTGTGACCCCCAGGGGATTGTCATGGCACATTTTAAGAATCTTGGTGTGGATAGAAGGTGAAACATAAATCTAGCTGGTAAAGTTGTGGAGGTAGACCTCCTGATTGGTATCGTAACTATAATTAAGGATGTTGTTTATATTTTTTGATTCTTTTTGTATTTTCTGTAGTAATGGGGACTCTAATGTAACATTCTTTATAAATAGTTCAGTGAGGAGTACTGTTACATCCCTATTGAGATTCTCAACTGCATTGCCATAATCAGGTCAGTGGGAGAGGGGGTCAGCATGGTTGAGAGATCCTGGGCGATAGACGAATTTAAGGTTAAATTCTTGGAGTAGGGCATGCCAGCATGCCTGGCGTCCTGATAAGGTCTGCAGTTTTTTCCAGTAATCCAGGTTTCTGTGGTCCGTCCAGACCTTGAAACGTTCTCGCCCAATTAAATAATGTCTCCATTCTTCTAGCATGCAGATAACCACCATCAATTCCTTGTCATAGATGGGGTAGTTCCATTCTGTTGTATCGAAGGAGTGGGATAAGAAAGCACAAGGACACCATTGCCCATCTTCACATTTCTGCCAGAGAATTGCTCTGGTTGCAATGTCTGATGTGTCCATTTCAATGTGCATCTGTTGCGAACTATCCAGGTACATAAGTAAGGGTGCTTCTGTAAATTTCTTCTTTAGCACAAGAAAGGCTGCATGTTCTGTTTCACCCCACCAGAAGAGGGTATCTTTTTTGGTTAGGTCATTCAGAGGTTGCACTATTTCTGCAAACTGATTAATAAACTTCTGATAATAATTAAAAAGGCCTAAACAAGCCTGGACCTGCTTCAGGCGGGTTGGTTCTGGCCAGTTGGCTATGGCTTGGGTTTTTTCGATTGCATTTCTATGCTGTGCTTTGAAACTTCCATTCCAAGGAACTCGACCTTGTCCTTGGAGAATGCATATTTTTTGGGCTTGATATACAAATTGTTTTCTTGTAATCTCTGTAATACTTTGTGAACCAGCACTTCGTGTTCCTCCTTGGTTTTTCCTTAGTAAATATTGTCATATCGTCCATATAAATAATGAGGAAAGCATATTGGTCCAAAAATATATTGTTCATCATGTTCTGGAAGGTCGGGGGTGAGTTAGTAAGTCCAAAGTACATAACTGTTGGCTCATAGGCCCCAATAGGTGTTACAAACACCACCTTCCATTCATTGCCTGTTTTGATGTGGACATTGTTGTATTCTCAGCAGAGATCCATTGCTGTGAACATGTTGGTGCCCTTGAGGTGATCAATGAGCTGTGAAATGAGTGGTAAGGGATACACATTCTTGATGGTTCCCTCGTTTAGATATCTGTAGTCCATAACCAGCCATTTTTTTCCATCCTTCTTTAGGATGAAAAATACTGGGGACGTTTGGAGAGACTTGCTTGGTCAGAGATATCCCTTCTTGACTTCCTTGTCAATGAAAGTCTGTACTTCTTCCTACTCTGTGTCAGATAGAGGAATAACTCTCCCCTTCCTTGGAATGAAGTTGGGCTTGAGATCGATGACGTGATCCCAGTGTTTCCATAAGGGCATATGGTTAGATTCCTGCTCCAAAAAAACGTCAAGAAAATTATAATAAGCAGCCAGCACTTTCTCAGCAACCCCCTCCTCAATTATGCAGAGGCAGAAGCCAAAGTATCTATCCTGCTGTGACTTGTAATTGTCGCAGTTCTCAGTATAGCAAGTGAATTCAATCTTCTGTTCAACCCAGTCAATGGCAGGGTTATGGTGAGCAAGCCAGTTGTAACCAATAATCATTTGATTCAAGCCCAGCTTGACAACGAATGCGTTGATCTTTTCATGGTGGTCTTGTAAGGTGGCCATGAGTTCTACATGGTGAGAAACTTTTCCGGCCTTGCCCAGAGTACCGTTAGCATTAAATACTTGGATTTGTTATATAAGGGAAATCATGTCAACATTGTTTTTGGTGCACCATTTGCAGTCAGTGAAAGTGTTAACAGCACTGCTATCAATAAGTGCTTTAATGTTATCATCTTTTTGTATTTTACCTGTGGAGAAGAGAATGGCAATGTCCACCATGAATTCTTCTCCACTGATCATCTCTTGTGTAGGGATTTTGTTAAAGTTAAGGTCAGCACATTCATTCTTAAAAAGGGAATTAAGCATGCTATATTTATAGTCTGGCACTGAGCCCCAAAGAGACCTCCCTACAGACATATCAGGATCTATCAAAGATTTCAGCACCTGGCTGATCATCCTAACCGGGAAATCTCCATTGGTGCACTCTGAGAGTTCGGCTACAGGCTCAGTGCCAGCTATGAGGATTTCTCCCTTGAGCATGGTCAACAAGTCATCTATACCTACCACTCTCATACCAGCGTGCCCAGAGTCCAGTCTACTTACTGGTACATGATTACATAATGCCGTGCCCATCAGCTCAAAACTTGATCATACACCCTACCATTGACTAGCTGCTTCCTTTTAAAGCCTCAGACACTTTTGTCCTAGCTTCTGTTTCGAAGACATTGGCCCAATAGGTATGGGCTTTGTCCAACATATAGTCCTGTTGGGAGGATGTTGTTGCTGCACGGGCCTTTATTTCAGGTGGGGTTTCAGAGATGACTGCCCACATCTCAGTGTAGTACCCATTTTTATTGGGTACCCATACTTGACACATATTTTGGACCAGCACTCAGTTCCTGTCTTGTGCTGGGTTAAAGGGCTTCTTAGGGAGCTGGCAGTCCCTTCGAATGTGGCCTGGTTTGCCACAATTAAAGCATGTGTGGGTATCAAAGGGCCCCTGCACTGCCCCTATGTCCATGGGAGCTCCCCTTCCAGGTTGTGTCCCATATTGCATAAACTGCTGATTAGGTGGTGGTCCCTTGGGCAGATTGTATTGCTGCGCTCTGCCAAAGCACCTTGGTTGGAATCCACGTTTGATTTCCACAGATTTGAAAGAGCGACCGACTCAACAATAGGTGTTGATCAGCTTAAAAATATCATTTTCCACATGCATGTGAAGGTGGACTTGCATGTATATATGAGTGTCCACTGCTTGCTTGAGAATTTTGATGGTGTGGCCATTCTCAACTTTGGCCTCCTTAAAGAGTACCTCGAATTTCTGGAGAAACTCATCGATGGGGCACCCTTGCTACTTTAGCCAGTTAAGCTTTTGCAGGGACTTGTGCACTAACACATCGATTTGGAAGTGCTCCTGTATTTCCTTTTAGAGCATCTTCCATTCGGGCCATGCGTCATTACCACGGTGGTAGCCCAATTTTGTTTCCACATTATTTGTCACCTTCTCAATTTTGGAGTTGCAGTACTCCTCAAGTTTTAATCTCACGTAGGAGGGGCTGTCCTCCTTTTCCTTGAGAAGGGCTGTTAAGAGCACTTTCAGCTCATTGTTGCTTAGCATCAACGATGACAATATTTCTTCAGCAGAGGAGGAGTTGCAGTTGATGGTTTTTGAACTTGAGCTGGTAAGGCTCTTGGGAGACTTGTGAAAGTGCTTCAAGCAGGCCCTCAAAAGAGGGGGACTTGCATAGTTGTGAATGTGCCTATTCCGGAGAACCAGGCACCAAGTCACCATACAGGGAAATTTTGAAATTCTACAGTCCTTACTCACTGGTATCTTTCAACCGATGTTTGGGGACACTTGCAGTGCAAAGAGGTTGGGTGATGGGGAGAGGGGGATATCCACTGGCAGCTAGATCTTCTTCAACAAGCTTGATTTGGATGGTGTGAGTTCCATCAAAGAGGTAGACTCTTGATAAGGAGAGTTGTCATATATGTATCATGCATTGACAGCAGACATCACAGGTATTCCACGAATCTGGATCTCTCAAACCACAGAGAGATCGCCCTAGTGCACTTTGGGCAAGAAGCAACTTTATCCATATTTAATACACTGGATGAGTGTGTATACAATCTGGTATAGGTGATATGCCCTGGTCTGTCATGTGGAACCACTACACAATGTTCCTTATGCCTGGGCCCAGCAGCCATACAGTATGGACCTTGTTTCTGGCTTGATGATTGACTAAGTGTTATGAATTGTGAATGACTAGCACCACTGGCCTTGGCCTTACAGACTTCTACAAGCCTGGCGAAGAGAGGATGGGAGGATAGGCTCAAGTCATGCTATTGTATGGAGACAACAGGTGGTCAAAGCTGGGGATGCCAGCTAAGACACCTGGGTTTATATAGTACAGAGGAGTGCACACAGATCATAGGGTCCATGAGATAAATTACTATACATGGGTAGACTACAGTACACAACTGTGAGAGAGTTCCCACCAGGATTAATAGAGATTAAAAGGGTGTGCCAGCCATGAGGCATAATGTCATATGATGTCATGGTCTGGACCCAGTCATGTGACTAGTCACGTGACGAGAAAAGAAAGGGGCATGAAGATGGTTCATAACAGTTATGAATCACAAATAACTAGCACCACTGGCCTTGGCTTCACAGGCTTCTACAAGCCTAGCAAGGAGAAGATGGGAAGATGGGCTCAAACTTACACTATTATCCAAGGATAACAGGTGGTCAAAGCTAAGGACACTAGCTGAGACACCTGGGATTATATACTGCAGAGGACAGTGCATGGACCATAGGGTCCATGGGATAAACTACTATACATGGGTAAACTAGTGTACAGGATTGTGAGAAAGTTCCCACTAGGGTTAGTGAATATTAAAAGGGTGTGTAGACCATGAGGTGTGACATCATGGTCTAGACCTAGTCATGTGACCAGTCATGTGACAGATGAAGTAAGGAAGAGATAGGAGGCATAAGGTTATCAGGCTCAAACTCAAAGTGAGAATGAACTGAAAAGATGAGAATTCCAAGCGTAAAGTACAGCTATGATACAGGCAGGTTTATATACCTACTACCGTGGCTGCGCTATGGAATACGAGAGAACGTCTCGGAACGATTACCTAACTATGACGTCATGGAACCTTCCGGAACATTCTATGAGCTTCTGATAAGATAAGATCGTTAGATAAGAGATTAGATAAGGCGTGAATGGACATTAGCGAAGTAAGATTCTCGTGTTTCTGACATTACCCCCTTTTCAAGCTGACGCTCCGAGTCAGTGGTGTCTTCACTGGGGATTTCGAAATACGTGAGAGGGATGCGCGTGAGAGATGCGGCGAAGTCTTTGAATCCGGAGTCGAATATGGTGATCTGACCTGAGGTGCACATAGGGCAATCGCATGGGATGTCGATGTCGATGGAGCGAATGGCCGTTGGGTGTTGTTTATAGAAATCGGTTAATGCTCCCTTGGCGTGCACGAGGTGTGCCTTAGGTTCCCAAGTGTGATCTTCTCGAGGATACCCTTTCCAGTGTACCAGGTATTCGATTCGACCTCGTCGTTTCCGTACGTCGACGATGGATTCGACTTCGTATTCATTGCGCTGTGGAATGACAGCTGGCGGTGGGGATGGTTTGGCTTGGGACGGGTATGTGCTCTCTTCATATGGCCATAAATGGGATTCATGGAATACCGGGTGTATGGTTTTCCAGGTTGTGGGGAGTTCGAGTTCGTATGCAGCCGGACCCACTTTCTTTAGGATTTTAAAGGGGCCGTAGCGTTTGTCTTCGAACTTCTTTGATGGCCGATCTGATCGGATGTGTTTCCCGTCAAGAAGCACTTGATCGCCCGATTTGTATTGCTGGGGTTTTCGGGTATTGCGATCGTAGTACTTCTTCATCTCCATTGCTGCCTTTTCCAGCGCGATTTTGGCTTGCGCCTGCGTATCCTTCATTTTGGTGGCGAAATCCATGGCCTCGGCCGTTCGCACCTCTCGTCGACTATCGATGGAAATGAGTGGCTGTTGTCCGTAATTGAGTATAAACGGACTGCTTTGAGTTGCGCTAGACGTCTTTTGATTGTGCGCGAACTCGGCTAGTGCCAGCCAATTGGCCCAGTCGTTTTGTCGGTGGTTTACGTAAATCCTCAAATATAATTCGATCTCGGAGTTTATGCGCTCCGTTTGACTGTCAGTTTGAGGATGATAGGCCGTAGAGGGGTTTCCTTCGATTCGTAAGAGTGCGTATAGGTCGGTCATGAATTGCGACACGAATTGGGGTCCTCGGTCTGATATCACCTTCTTCGGTAAGCCGTGGAGCTTGAAGACATGGTCTCTAAATATGGTTGCAACTCCTTTGGCGGTTATCGTGGATGAAATGGGGAAGAGGTGTATCATTTTCGAGAATCGATCGACGACTACTAAGATAGCATCTTTGCCTTGTGAGTCGGGTATAGGTCCGACTATGTCGATCGATATAATTTCCCAAGGTGCGTTAGGTATTTCGTTAGGGTGAAGCGGAGTGTGAGCCGATACGGGGCGGTTCTTCGTCTTCTGACACCTGTCACATCCTTTCACATATCTTTCAACATCTTTCCTCATTGTCGGCCAGTAATAATGTGTCATGATGAGGTCACATGTTTGGCGGGCTCCGGGATGTCCTGTGATGGGGTGGTCGTGGTTTTCTCGCATGACTTGCTCTCGGAGGGAAGCGTCCATGGGGATATAGAGTAGATCTCTCCAATGGATGAGCCCATCTTTTGTGGACCATTGTGTCGTTTCTTTTGTTAAACCCTCTAGAGCGTACTTTTCGGCACATGATTGGAGGCGTTTTACTTGTGCCTCGATTGTTTCCTTTTGTTGTGCGCGAATTTCCACCTTTTGGGTAAGGAAGAAGGCGTGTTTCGACGTCGTGTTCGTAAACATTGAATCGGGGAGTAGAATTTTCTGTTTATTATCGTTTTGTACCCCCTTTTCAAAGTCTGGCCTCCGGGACAGAGGATCTGCTGGGTTCGATTTCCCGGATCGGTGTTTGAACGTAAAGTCGTACTCCTGGATGATTTGTTGCCAGCGAGCTTGACGTCGTGACAGGTCAACCGGTTTGCGATAGAACTCTAAGTTCTTATGATCGACGAGGATCTCGAACGGATGCGTGGCGCCGAGTAGGTATTGACGCCACTCCTTGAGAGCGAATATGACCGCGAGCATTTCAAGGTCAGCGGCATGATAATTTCGCTCGGCATCGTTGAGAGATCTTGAGATGAATGCAACCGGATGCCATACTCCCTCTTGTTGCTGTGATAGGACAGCTCCAACGCCCACGCCTGAGCCGTCGGTTTCGACCCGATAAGGATCTGTATCCGTTGGCATGGCTAGTGCGGGGGCAGACGAAAGCGTAGCCTTCAGCTGGTCCATCGCAGCTTGGCATTTGTCGTCCCAGACGAAATCAACCTTCTCTGACGTTAGGCTGTTAAGCGGACGTGCGATTTGTGCGAAGTTCTTAACGAATCGTCGGTAGAAATTTAAGAACCCCAAGAAACCTCTTAATTGTTTTCGGGTGGTGGGTTGGGGCCAGTCGACGATCGCTTGCACCTTTTTGGGTTCCATCTTAACTTTATCTTGGGATACAATGATCCCGAGGAACTCCGTTTCTTGAACTTCGAAATCGCATTTATCGTGTCGGAGATAAAGGTGTTCTCGTCTGAGGATTGTGAGAACTTCTCGAACGACCTTGCGGTGTTCTTCAAGGGTTTTCGTGAAAATCATTATGTCATCTATATAAACGACGACAACTCCGCGATCTATGAGTTCCTTGAAAAGGGAATTCATCATCGTTTGAAACGTTGCGGGGGAGTTCGTTAACCCGAAGAACATCACGAGGGGTTCGAATAATCCTTGGTTTGTTTGGAACGCTGCCTTCCACTCGTCTCCTTCTGCCATCCTGACATTATTGTAACCCCATCTTACGTCGAACTTGGTGTAAAACCTAGCTGACTTCAACTTGTCGACTAACTCGTTGATTAGGGGTAGGGGATACCGATTGCGTACGGTGATCGCGTTAAGCTTTTGGTAATCCTGTACAGGGCGGAGTCTGCCATCTTTCTTCTTAATAAAGAAGAATGCGGAGGTGAAGGGACTTTTAGAAGGTCTAATGCGACCCGATTGAAGATTCTCTTCTAGGAAGGCGTCTAGCTCCTTTTGTTCGCCGGGACCGAGGGGATAGACTTTGCAATCCACGGAGTGATCTCCGGGTAGCAATTCTATGGCGTGATCCCAAGGTCTTCGTGGTGGTAGCTCGTCAAAGGATTCTTTGGCGAATACATCGGCGAAGTCGTGTATATACGACGGAGCGGCTTCTTCGAAGGTCTTCTTTTTCTTTTGCGCGAACTCCTTGGCTGCGATGTCCGTAGCTGTATTCCTGAGGTAGGAATCGACGTTCAGCTGGAACAGGCGATCGCCTTCGGAGAAGCGCACTTCTTCCTCATCATCTTCCTCATCTTCGATGAGCCCAGGCAGGTGATCGTCTTTGCACCTGAATTCTAATCGACCTGTTGGCCAATCAATTGCGGGGTTGTGTGTTCTGAGCCAATTGTGTCCGAGGAATAGGGTATTGATTCTGAGATCCGTCACGGCAAGAGCGATCTTTTCGTTATGGTCGAGTATACTTAGTTCTACGATGACCATTTCGGTTATGTCACCTCCGGCGTTGAGAGTGCCATCGGCGTTGTAGACTTTGACCACTCTTGGTAACTTAACGGTCTCAATCCCGTGTTCCTTAACGTATTTGACGTCTATTGAAGATCCGGTACATCCCGAGTCGATGAGGGCTTTGGTTTGGTATTTATGCCCATTGTCGGTTTTAATCTCGACTGGGATCTCTAGGCTATTGCGGACCTTTCGCCTTTCCGAAGCTCTTTTAAAGCGAGGCTTCTTTTGTAGATCCCGAAGGATCCAGGCGGATTCTTCTGACGTCATTCGTCTCAGATCGTTAATGAGGGTTATGTCAACTTCCGGTAATCGCTGATTGTGGACGAAGGATCTGAGGTGAGTTATGGCTCGTTCCTCGTCTCCTTGTACTTGTCTTTGGATCCAGCGAATTGACCATGGGTCGACTGTATTCATCCATCGTGCTTCCGCGTGTTTACGTAGTTTGGATCGGCCCGTTGAGCTGAAACCTTTGTTTCCTCGTTTGGTTTCGTCTAATGTTTCCACTTCGATGACTTTGGGCGTGGAAATCTTTTCGAGGATTAATTGTGCTACGCGATCTTGCGGTTTCACGTGGAAATCCTTATCAGAGTGATTTACGAGTAGGATTTTTACCTCCCCCCTGTAGTCAGCGTCGATGTCA